>BLKR01015908.1:0-45019 GCA_011170035.1 Teleogryllus occipitalis
GTTTATAATTGAACATGAAGTAAAAACGAGTAAATTGTTGTTTAAGAAGTGTTACTTGGAATCAGTTCTCTGCCGTGACCACGTGCTTTTTCAAACCTTGATGAGGCAATGATGTGTATATCCATTCTCCGCTCGTCCGTCTGTCATCGGCTTCAGCCCGTCGTCCAAGTGCAAAGCGCGCGTGCCGCGGTCCTCCTTCGTCCCTTGAGGCGGGAGCTCCCTCACACCCCAGCACACGCCCTCACGCGCCGCTCTTCTTGTTCTTCTCCCCGGGGCGCGCAGACCGCAGCACCACCGGCTGTACCGGGGACTTCCAATGGCTGCGCTCGAAGCCCGGGGCGACGCTGGCGCCGCCTCCGCCGCCGCACGCGCACGTGCACTCGCACGCGCACGCCAAGCCTCCGTCGGGCAGCGGCAGCCGCGCGAGCAGCCGCGGCGCCAGCCCGTGCGCGGGGGGCGGGGCCCGCCGCGAGACGACGCCGCGCAGCGGTAGCTCCCGCGGCGTCAGCGCCACGCCCCCGCCGCAGCACCCCGGGGGCGGATGTGGTTGCGGGGCCGGCGGGGGCGGCGGCTCGCGCAGCAACTCCCTGGAGCGCGGGCGCGCGCGCCGCCACGAGCACCGCGCCGCCTCCGCCGCCGCCTCCGGCCGCCACCGCGGCTGCTGCGGCGGCGGCACCTCCGCCACGCTGCCCGCCGTCCCGTCCGCGGGCCCCGGGGGCTACTGCATGGCCGCCCACTGCTGCCACGGCCACGCCCCCTGCCTGTCCTCGTGGGAGTCGTGCTGCTGCGTGTGGCGCTCGCGCTCCCTCTGCCGCTGGGAGCACGCGCTGCCGCCGCCCTACTCCCAGGTTAGCCCCGCGCGCAGGGGCGGCCCCGCCGCTGTTTGCCTGCAGCTTCCGCGTGCCGCGCGCTGCACAAGAGGAGGTCTGTCTTCTTCGAAATGTCCCGTTCTTCGTTTTAGGACAAGAATGGTCTTGTGCTTCCTTTCCAGTTTCTGGCTGTTTTTAAAACAACCTCAAGAATTGTTTTGTGGCTAAGTGTATTTGTGATTCTTGTAGAACAAGAAGACGAATGATCAAGTAAGCAAAGAAAACTTTAAAAAGTAAAGCATAGAACTATGCTGAGACCGTGATCTGCTCTCTCACCATGAAAAAAACTAGTTTTCGTTAATCTCGTCTGTTCTCTCACATGAATAAAAAGTTGACTCGTTTAATTCCTATTAGTAATTTAGATATCCGTTGTTGTTTTTTATGGTAAGCAAATAGGAGAATACTCCCAACTTTCCTGCACGTATTTCAGGCATGAAACATGTGACGTAATTTGAGAACATGCTCTTGAGGCATTCCTCGGGATGTGCCTTTTCCATATTAAAAATTCTTTCTTTTATTGAGTGCTAGTTAAAATGCATTTCTGTTACTGTAGTGTTGCCATCTTCATTCTGATGAAACTGTTCATACAGAATGTCTCGCTGTGTAAAAGGCGAAGACAACGTTTGAGTGTGGTGGAAGTGGCGAAATCATTAGTTACTGAATTGAAACTTCGATTCATTGCATTTTTCTGTTTATTGGTATCAGAGCGGTAGATATCCCATTTGCTTAGGCTCTCCGTCTCCACACTGAATCCAATATTCGCATAATTATTCAAATGTTGTATGTGGTCATACATATGCATCAGGGTTATGCGGTGATAGTTACGACACCATATATCATTGTTCCAAATATTCCGGGATTTCCGGATGTTCACTGCCTGAGCATTCAGAGTATGCGAATTATGTTAATGTTGTCAACTCCCATACAACAATTTGTGTTCCTCATAGTACATGCGAAAAGAGTACCACACTCCCAATGCATATTTGAATCGGAAGTTAGAGAAGTAACGTATAATTTTGTAGGATGACCTGCTGAATAAATACAGAGCTCAGAAAAAAAATTAATTTTGGAGATTGAGTTGGGTCTTTCTTTTTCAATAAGATAATAGTTGTATTTTGTTTTCGTAAAAATTATTATATTTTTCTTATCGTGTGATTTTAATATTATTTAATTACATTTACAATATATATATATATATATATATATATATATATATATATATATAATTGTTTTGTCAATGATGTAATACATTGTTTAAGCAGTACGGGGTTTTGCCTATTGGTATTTCAATTCTTCGCGAGGTGGTGTAATTGCCATCATAAACGCATAGTCACGTATCTGCCAGTGCATTTCGGCTTCTCGGCCCTGCATTCAAATGTTCTTAAGGTGGCGCGCTGTTCGCCGCCCCGAGGCGCAGAGGGCCCCGGGGCGGCGCCTGCTCCTCCTGGCGCGTCCCCACGCCACACACTGGCCTCAGCCGGGACGGAACGCGCGCACAGGCAAAGAAACAAACTCAATACTAGAAACGACAAATGTAGGGATGTTTTTTTAAAATGTTTACATTTAAAACACATTTTGAAAGTTAATCCTTTCGACCGAATAAACTTTTTGCGTTAGTAGTTAAAACTATCTTCAGTGACATTGTTTAAAAGTGTCTTTGTAAGGAATTGTTATTCTTTATTAATTATTTGTAATTTTGTGTAGACTTTCAAACGTATTTGAAATTTTATTGAAGATTTTTATATTATCCTTAAATAAATTAAGACATCCACCTAGTGACAAAACTGAAACGTGTTTTAACTAATTTTTACGGTCGATTTTAAAAGACAAAGAAAAAATCTAAAAACTAATATATGTTAAAAATTAACAATAAAAACAAATAAATACTCGTTGAAATTAATTGCCGTTTCAAAAATGAGATGTGTAGACGAAAATGGGCACCATTTTTCACTAATGTGTGACATTGCATTAAATAAAAAGTGTACGGGCTAACTTGTATTTGAAAGTCGATTACGACATAAGAAAACCATTTTGTAGTAAATTCGTAGTAGGGGCAGCGTGTGGGTCCCTTGGAGCCCACTGTGCGCCGCCTCGCGTGCCCGGCATGCCTAAGCAGAGGCGCGGCGCGCCCCCGCGGAGTTCGGGCGCCATCCCGCGCCCCGCCCCCGCCCCCGCCCCGGTCCCCGCGCCGCGTTGCGCCGGGGAGAGCGCGGAAGGCGGCTTTGATCCGCGCGCCGCCTTCTGCCGGGCTGGCGCCCACTCGACGGCGCGACGCTAGTGCCCCTGAATATCGCAATCGCTGTGGCCGATCGGATGCGTGCGGAGAGAAAGGATGTGTGATCGCGGCTCGTGGTCGTTGCCGCCGGTGCTTTCGGAGACGGCGCTGCCGAGCGCAGTTTTCTTTCTTGTGTGCGACATGCCAGTTGGTGTGCAGGTCAGCATTTGTACCGTGGTGTCTCCGTTTCCGTGAGTCAGATTTTGTGTAACCGCTTAGCTGGGTGTACTTTTGTACTCTGCTGTCTTAACTGGTCAAGAAATGTTTATCTACTCAAGAAAAGTATGATACTTGGATTGCTAGTTATTACCGTTATTGCCAACTTCGTTCTGTTGTTATGCTTTCTGTGTCGTAAATTGTCTGTCCTTAAAAGCTATGTATATTTTTATTGAAGTCGTCTTCTCAGCATTCACCAGATAATTGATGCTCTTTCATGAAATGTGACATGACACAGCAACTAGACTGTATAATTTAGACTTTCTGGGTGATGTTATTTGAGCAATGTGTGTGTGTGTGTGGATTGATCCTCGAGTCCCTGCTACGCGTGTTAGGCCGGCAGCGCGCGCCACCCGCTCTGATTGGCCCTCAGCGTTGCGCCAGCCGCGCTCTGATTGGCCCTCCGTTGCGTGTTGCAGCCGTCGAGCGACGTGGAGGAGCGCGTGCGCCGCCTGGAGGCCGACAAGGAGTCGCTGCAGCTGCAGGTGGCCGTGCTGAGCGAGCAGATCGAGGTGCAGACAGAGAAGATCGCCGACCTCGAGAAGGCGCTCGACGAGAAGAAGCAGCAGCTCAGCTCCGCGGAGAACATGCTCCAGACGGTACGCTCTTCTTTCTCTTCGTCTTCATCTTCCTTTTCCGCGTATCGTCCCTCTTCTTACACAACTGCTACTGCTAGAGTCTTATCCCTTACCGGTCTGTTGGAGAACAAGTACTTTCTGGAGAAATCTGGTTTTCCTAGATAATCATAAAATGGTGAATGATTTCGATGACTACCTATATAAGACAGTGGCATGCCGTTGACTCCCATGCTCCAATCGAAAGATGAAAACCTTAGTTTCACGCGGGCTACAACCCCACAATCATTGTCGGTGTGGTTTTCGCCACAATCGCCTTACTATTTTTTATTATTTTTCTTGTATTTATTATCAATTTCGTCAAAATTTGGACCAGATAACACGGTCTACCCCGTGGAGGTAAAGTTCCTCTTATCACGAGTAACATGCATTTCTGGATATTTAGGAAGGGAACGGCTTCTAGAGCATCCGTTATTTGAACTATCATGTGAACCACATTTGTGAATTAACTGTATGCGTTACGCAAGACGAATGGACGAGCACAAACGATGACCACGGGGAAACTTGGATCCATTGTCCTTCATATCGTGGTGAAAGTCGCTCCCGCTTTAATGACTTGGGCCACATAGCTCTTTATTAATTTTTTTAATATATTTATTTACTTACGGCAAATCGTCGTTAACACGAATTTCAAAGAACAGAAATAATCGATGTTCGTGTTATAAACATCTGTGGTGTCCGATTATGTGTAGAAGTATATCAGTATTTCTGTTTCCTTGCCAGAGCCCAACTTTTGTTCATGTTGCGGCAAATTTTCTGTTAGACGGGCTCATGCTAACAAAAGTTTCCTGTATTCTTATCTTCCAACTTGGGTAAACTGGAGAAGTCGATATCAGCCGTAGGTGAACGACGAAGTATCCCATGTCACCAAGGCTCTGCCGTATTTTTCCAGCTCGTAGAGAAGAATTCGGTTTCTTAGGGGAGGGGAGCTGCTTCCGGAGCCTCTCTCATGTTTACAAAGACATGGAAGTACCGGTCCAGAGGTCGAGGCGGAAGAAGATCCAGAAGAGTAGTCCGTTGTACAATGCTGCGGTGTCCAAAATCCAGAAGTCCCAAAATACGCGCACGGTCGTCCAAAATACCAGGAGAGAGAAAACAAGTTAACTTCGCCGAGTTCGCACAAGATACACTATACACTGAGTCACTTCTGGATCGCACTACAAGACTGTTCCTCTGGCCGGCGCGGCCCGTTAAGAAGCACGCCGCGCCGTAATCTCGCCTCGGGGCTGCTGATCCGCTCGCCGGCCGCTCACGTCCTATTGGCCGGTCTTCGCGCCGGTTTGTGGCCCTGCTGCCTTCGGTAGCCTCCATCCCGCGCTGCCGATTTGGCGCGCGATACGAATCCTAGTATATCGCCGCAATAGTAGCCATATTGCGAAATGTGATGTTTTCAAAAATATTTCTGAAAAAAACGGAACTTTTGGGGTTTTTATTATTACAGATATTTTTATATTCTCGCCTTACTGCGTAAGATGAGAAAGTATTGTAATCGTGCGCCAGAAAACGGCGATTTTCCGCTACAAAACCTCTTATTGCTAGGCCCTGTTAATGAAAAAGTGGATAAATCTTGTTCCTATATGTCGTAAAATACTTCCCCTAACAAGTTGTGCATTCAGAATTCATGCTTTGTGGATCCTTGATACCAAAAAATCTGTTGACGGCAAAACGTCTGTCTGTGGTCGACGCTGGGGCTCCTAAACTGTTCAGACGATTTTTTCAAAATTTACATTCCTCATTCGATTTGAAAGAACTCAAGGTCCTGTGTGTTTGAAACAATATTTTAAATTTTGAGAGTACTTTATATAAAGCCTCAACATTTTCAAAATTTTCTCAAAAATATCTGCAAATATTTTGATAAAACTTTGTTATCGGATAGAGTAAAGGACGCTTTAAAAAATGGCGCAGGTCATTTTCATTTAGCAAGCAGTTGTTTAAGTCGTGGAAAACATTAAAAGAACTTAGTACTGCTACAACAGCACACACGTTCTCGTATTATTTCTAAATTTGCAATTTTCGAAAATTCAGAGAGTTCAATGAAAACGAGACTCGCGCCATCCTTTTAAGCGTATCTTATATATCCCTTATATCCCTGAAAAAAAAATTGAAAAGGAAATTTGAAGTGGCTTTTGAGAAAATGATTTTTATTGCATTAATTTCAATCACAAATTTCGCGAAAAGTACTAGTTTTTTTAAAAAAATTGTACATTACCTTTTTTAAAGAGCTGCATTTTTACAACAAACTTGGTCTAGGGCAAAAATCTCTATCTTCAATTTTGTTGTTTTGAAATGTTAACTTTTTGTAATTTTCGAAAATATAGAGTTCGCTGTAAATGCTAATAGCCCCACATTTTTTACCGCCCCTTATGAGGTGATTTTTTTTATTGTTCAAATTTTGGGGGGGAAATGCTTAAACAAATTTAAAAATTGCCTATATTTTACGCAAAATTACACAAAACTACTCATTTTCGAAAAATTGTCTATGACCTTATTTCAAGATCTGTCATTAAAGAACAGTTTTCTTTGAGGAAAAAATCTGTATCAACAGTGTTGTAGTTGTAGCAAGACTCCCCAAAAAATTGTACTCCTGCAATTTTCGAAAAATTAGGGATTTCAACGTACATAAGACTTGCATCATTATCTTAAGCGTCCTGTACGCTATCCGACAACAAAATTCAATCAAAAAATTTGAACCCTTTTTTGTGAAAATCTTGAAAATATCTCAGGAGCTTCATGTAAAGTACCTCCAAAATTAAAATATCGATTTCAAATTCAAGTGACCGGCAAACGGACGGACTGACGTTTTCCCGTCAATCGATTTTTCAGTATCAAGGACACACACAATCCCTGGATTCTGACTATACGTGTTAAAGGAAGTAATTTTATATAGGAACAAGATTTATTTTTTACCTTTTCATTACTAGGCGCACGATTACAATACTTTCTCTTCTTACGTTCATTAGGTCGAGAAAGTAAAAATCACATAATTCAATGCAATTTAATTAATGTTAGGTAGACCCGTGCGATCATTCCGCACTTTTAAAATGGTTTTAAAAGAGGACATTGCTTCATACTAGAAAGAAACTTGGAACGTTTCTAATTACGTGCAAATGGGCTAGGTACGAAGAGGGGTATCCTTAAAAAACAACAACAATAATAATAATAATAATAATAATAATAATAATAATAATAATAATAATAATAATAATAATAATAATAATAATAACGACCTAAATGACAAATTTAGGAAACAAGTAGACGAACAGGGGGCAAGTATGAAATCAGCACCAGGAGAAATAATCTCGGCCGGAGATTTTAACAGGAAGTCCCTGGAGTGGGGTTAAAGCAGATCTGATCGTAGAGCTGAGACTGTCTGTGAATTCAGGGCAAGGAAAGATTTGGTGGTTTTAAATACAGGGAGCTCGTCTTTCAGAGAGATGCAGTATCTTCTATAAGAGATCTGGCAATAGGAACCTCAGCCAGGAATATTTAGGATTGGCAAGTTCTTGATGAAGAGACACTTAGCGATCATCGCTTTATAGAATTTTCCATCTCACCCATTGGAAACAAGAGAGTTTGAAGAAAGCCACAGCCAACTGTCGGACCATCACGGGATATCAGAAAGTAAACGAAGAAAAGGCCATAATATTCCTTGATTAGGTAAAACTGTTGCTGAATGTTGGATGGGGAAAAGCAGTTACTCGAGAAAGAAGTAAAGGAAACACTGAAAATTGTTAAAGATGCGTGTGATATGTCAATGCTGAGACGCAGGGGCCCAAGGGGGAAAAACATGTGTACTGGTGGACTGCGGCTATTGCAGAACTTTATAAAGCTAGCGTTAGAGCTCGTAGACTTGCAACAAGAGCCAAAACGGACCTACAACTAAGGGAAACTATAGGAGGTATAAATATCTTAAATCCAAAATCAAAAGAAGGAAAATTAAATGCTGGAAGGTCTTAGTAAATGATATGGAGAATAGCCCCTGGGGAAAAGCCTATAAAATAGTTATGGGGAAATTTAAACCATCCGCCACTGCGGGACTGGAAGACCCCGAATGGATGAAGGTAATTATGAGAGATCTTTTTCTCAGCAGAAGACGCTGGGTAAGGACCTTCTGACTACCACTTCGACAGAGGCGGAATTTCGGATCTTTAATTGGGGAGAAGGGGAGGTTTGGGGGGTAAGTATTTTTATTAAAAAAATTTTAATTACAGTTTTATAAAAATTTAAAGATTTTAGGCATGAGACTAATTTATAAGTGTCGTTTAAAAGCAAAACATTATTTATTTATTTATTTTATTTATTTATTTTACGTCAAAAACAGTTAAAACAGTGTATGATGTGCTACGGAGAGAAGTGGATTCTGTACCCGTTTTCAAAATTCTGTGATCCGTACATTAAGTCATATACTACTGGAATTTTGAATTAATTAAAAAAAGCTCCGATGTAATAAAATGTATTTTCAATGATAAATCAGCAATAAAGTTTGGGCTCTTACAAGGATATATCCTTGATGTCCTTCGTCGAGGAATAATACTTCTGCCGCGACATCATGGAAACGATAATTTGAATAACTATATTTCCAACTGAATTCTGGAAGTCGTGCACAGATAATGAATTTACATTTAATAATGTACAATGAAAGATGATTTATTGATACGGGATATTCACAGTATCACTGAACATTATTCCGCGCGTTTTATAGTACTGAACTTAAGTTCACCAATTTATTAATAGCTCAACTTGGTAAAATTATTTTTCGCTTAATTTTATATTAAATTTCTTCAAAATATAGAAAAAAGTAAATTGTTCATAATATAAATTTGAAAATCAGCGAAATGATTTTTTTATTTGTCCCAATTACTTCACAAACGATGATAAAGACCATGAAGAAAACAGCTCCAGAACCAGAATCCCCAAAGTGACCTTAGTATAGTGGTTAAAGAATACTCCGAATGTCTCCTGGATTCCTTTAATTGCTACCTTAAACTAGGGAAATTCTTTAAGGAACGGAAACAGCAGAAGCTAATCCTCATACGGAAGGGAAATAAACCGATTGAACTGACGTCATCGTTCAGATCCTTTTTGCTTGCTTGATACGATGAGTAAATTACTTGAGGAGTTGCTCCTTCTTCGACTAGAGAAACACATGATTAGAGAAAGAGGAATAAACTTCACAATGGGCGACTTCTATGATTAGAGAAACAGGAATGAACTTCACAGCGTGACAGTTTGGGTTTAGAAAGGGCTTTTTGACAATATACGCTATTACAGAAGCAGCCCTCTATACTGAAACAGCCAAAAATGAAAAAGGTTTTTGTGCCCTGGTGGCGATAGCCATAAAAAACATATTCAACTCCGCCAGGTGGAATACAGTCGCCGGTAGCTAAGAAGCTCCATGAATACCTTGTGAGGATTCTGTAGGAATACCTCAGCGAGAGAAAAAATAATATACATGAATGGATATAGGATAGAGGAAGACGTGACTTGTGTTGTCCCACAAGGGTCTAGATTGGGCCTCTTTCGGTGGAATGTGCTATACGATGATCTGCTGAACACTGAGCTTCCGAAGAACTCTCATTTCATTGGTTATGCTGACGATACACTGCTAATATGCCATAGTGACAACGTGGAACCACTGGAATGAAGATCAATGAAACTCCTCGCAGGATGAAAAGATGGCTTGATATAAGAAATTTCCAGAAGACGGTAGCAAAAACAGAAACCGAATTGGTTATAATCGGAGAGCATTCCGGCCACCGGTGATCCGACTGGGAGACGAGCTTATAAGATGGAAACGGCAAATTATATCTTGGTGTCGAGATTGATATGAGATTAAGCTTTGGGATATATAATGAGAGTTATATATATATATATATATATATATATATATATATATATATATATATATATGAGAGAGAGAGAGAGAGAGAGAGAGAGAGAGAGAGAGAGAGAGAGAGGGGGACGTTTCAAACACCCTTTCGTGTCCATTAAGGACACGGAAAAGGGTTTTTAAGACTAGGAATATATAGATTTATAGTTGTGCACGATGGTGTGTGTTGCGGGTTGCATGTGTGCCTGTTGCAACCGGTATATGACATGCAGGGTTCTACTTTTTTTTCGTCGTGAATATCTTTGCTACAGGACTGAAAAGGGACACATTTTCCTATCCATCAGGATTTTGTGTCAATGATTTCTTGTAAATGGTACAAAATCGTCATATTTACTTAGTGTATCATCCAAAAGGAAGATTCACATAAAAGTGTGAGTATATTATTTCTAAATAAAAAATTGAGAATAGAGCTGGAAATTGCCAATTGTCATTAGAAATATCGATCGGCTGCAGTATCTAGAAGAAAAATCCTCCAATAACTGTCATTCCATTTGTGGTGGTGGTGGTTTGAAGCAGATTTCTGATATTTTTCCCGGTTCCCTTAGCTCGAATTCCGTCAGCTACTCATTTCTTAATTCTCACTTATTTGTCATACTTGTTATTCACCACATTATATCATTGCAGTCATTACCTTCATCATCATACAAAATATGTTGCTAGGTGTGCAATACTTAGGAGATCTGACAATAGTCCCCAGATTTTGGTTATGAAAGTATGACCATTGAGCCATTTCCTTCAATTCAGGCCAAGTAATAAATACATAATCTTTTTCTCAAACTACCTCCACTCTAATCTCTGCTTTCCATACTTTTCTTCTACCTCTTTATGTTTTGTTTCACTCCTTTGTTCCTTTTCACAACACTTGTCACTGTAGACCCTACCAACCCTTTACATCCTTCTTCTCATTCCTCCCTACTTCTACTTAAAAAAAAAGAGAGAAGAAGAAATGGGGGGGGGGGTATTATTGTGGATGGAACAACTTCATGATATTGTGTAATTTATTAAATTAATTTATTCAGTGAACCTTCAAAGCAATAAATTATTTTTCTTATGTAGGAATAAAATTGTTTTTATTTATGAGATATCCATCATTATCACTTCATCTGCAGCAATATTCTATTTTGTGGGAAACCTTTTATGATCACTGATCATGTGCTACACCGAATGCATGCATACCCAACCATCTTGAAGAATCCAAATAATGTGAAACATTCAGACCTTGTCCGTTGTGTAATATTGTTTGTACTGTGATTAAGAGGATGCAGTAAAGTATACTCCACAAAATATACAACATCTATGTTCACAGGAGATGCTGGCACGTTCCTCTTTGGAGACACACAAACTTGAGCTGTTGTCAGGTATCTCAGAACTCAAACTCCAGCAAGCTGCCATTGAAAGAGAAAATTTGGAGTTACGAGAACGACTCAGTGAAGAACGTCGACGAAATAAGCCTCCGTTAGCACCACGCTCTGTACTACATGCTACGTCCACTCCTTTCTCTTCCCCTTCCCAAAATGCTCAGGTGAGTATTTTTAGTCTCTCATAAAAGATAATGGTTCATCTCTGATGTGGAAATTTGTTTTGTCCTTCAAAAAGGAAAAAATAAATAAATAAATAAATAAATGAGACCTATTACAAAATTGAATCAAGAATTTGAAAAACTCAACATTCACTTTTTTTGCAAAATAGTAGTTTTATTGCAAGAAATAGTTACATGTATTAAATAAGGCTGATTTATCAAGAGAAAAATTTTATATGTCTTTCAATTATTCATTTATACAGAAAGTTGAATTTCCAATAAATTGAGAAACCCCACATGCTCTAATTACATATAGGTAGCTTCTCTAATGCATTGCGTGGTTTTGACTACTTACAGCATCTGAGCTTAAAGCTTGATGTAAGTTACATGGCAAATGATTGTGTCAGAGAATCAGGTTATAAAATATATTGTTAATTACAGATTTTATTCGAAAATATTAAACTAAACCGCTTTCAAGATAATAAAATAATTTACAACAACTTTTTCAAAAGAAAAACTCACATTGTAGGATTGTGTAGGATCTTGTCACTTAATGTAAATGACTTCCTCTAACAGGTTGTGTAGTCTGATTCCACATTTTGTGTGTCCTTGAAACCAAAAAGTTGGTTGATGGAAGTCTGTTTGGCTATCTGACTGTGGTCAACATTAGCACTAGATGCTTATGTTCCAGATGATTTTCTCCAAAATTGATATTCATTGATCAATGTACACAAACTCAAGGTCCTGTGAGTTTGAAACAGATATTTAGATTTTTGGAGGTACTTACTATGAAGCCTCAACATTTTCAAAATTTTCTCAAAAGGGGCTCCAATTGCTTGATTAAGATTTTTCCTCAAAGCAAAGGATGCTTAATTTTTGAAGTGACCTTTTCCTAGTGCAGGTGTTATTTTCATTAAATTCTCTTTATTTTTCAAAACTTGCAAAAATTGTTGATTTTTTTTGGCATCTTCCTACAACTAAAATATTGAAGATAGAATTTTTTAAAATAAAATTAGTTCTTCAAATATAAACCTTTTAAATAAGGCCATGTACAATTTTTCAAAAATATGAGTAGTTTTTGTGAAATTTTGCATCAAAGATAGGCGAATTTTGAACTATTATTTTCTCAATAATTTCTTTAATTTTTTTTCCTGGATAGAGCAAAGAACACTTCAAAAAAGGACACGGGTCCCATTTCTGCCAAACTCTGTATTTGCAAAAAATGCTAAAAATTATTATATCATAAGTCCAAGGTTGATTATAAGAGGTTGTTTTTGTTTCCTTAAGGAAATATGTTCTAAAAAATTGTATCTTTAAATTCAGTCATGTATAGTTTTTTTTAAAAGTAGTTTTGGTAGATTTCTTGTTTTTATGACTTCAAGTAAAAGTTTTTTTTTCCCCTCAAAAGTCTCCAAATTTTTTCCTCAAATAGAGCTCAAGGCACTTAAAAATTGGGGCAGGTCTCATTTTCATCCAACTCTGAATTTTCGAAAATTGCAAATGTTACAAATAATATGGGAAAGTATGTGCTGATGTAGCACTGCTAGTTCTTATAGACATGAAATCTAAATGTTGAAAAAAATCAATCCACCAGTTTTTATCACTGGAAAAACACCAGATTTTGTGGCCCTTGAAAAATGTTCTTACTTGGTCATGTGGGGTTTCTCATTTTCATGATTCAACAGAAAATGTTTATGTTCGCCGTCATAAAGTATTTACAAAAATTAATATTTCTGTGGTTCTTTGTGTCTTTTCAAATTTTTGGGAGAGAGATGTTACAATATTTTTTCTAGTTAACAATAATACTGTCTGTCTTATTTATTTTTTGTTTTATTTCTCTTTTCATTATACTCAACTTTCATATGTTCTTATAGTTGTTAGTTGGAGCTTCACCATCTCCATCACCTGTTTCCTCAATGTCAGATGGCAGTCCTCGCCGGCTTGGAAATGAGGAAATACCTCAGCCACGAGTAAGTGTTGTTTTGGTGGATTGTCTGGTTTTGTTTGCACACAAACGACTTGATTTTATCAAATTTATTCCATTGATCGACATTAATATTATTCAGTAATATGAAATAGTGTAAAGAAACGTTGTGTTAAGTACATTATCAATCACGTGTTAAGTACATTATCAATCACAAGTGTACCAGTAGAATGTAATTAAAGTTACTAATGATCCAATTGTTGAAGCAGTTATAAATAAATGAAAGAAAAAACAGCAGTTCCCAGCCTTTCAGATTTAGGCCTGTATGTTTTATAAGTTCTTAGATTCAACTAGTTTACATGACAAACCTATTCACCTAAGTAGTTGAGCTGTTGATTGTCAAAATTAATTGGGTGTGAAGAAACAATGAAGAGTAGGAGCTATTTATCCAATTTATTGTTTTGCAGAAAGGTCTTCTTAAAAATCAAAATATAGCTTAGGGTGATGGAATTCCAATTTACTGACAATTTACATGACATTCAGTACTGTTGATTCTAAAAAATCTGTCATAGCGATTTTGATGGAAAGAATATTATGAAATGATTTTTGGTCCTGATTATTTTTCTCCTTCTTCTTCTTCTTCTTGCTTTCTTCTTCTTCCTTTCTCTTTCTTCTTCTTCCTTTCTCTTTCTTCTTCTTCTTCCTTTCTTCTTCTTCTTCTTCATCCTTTCTCTTTCTTTCTCATGTTTTCATTTTAGAATTCAAATCAGAATAAAGAATTTAAGCTTACCAGACTGATAAAAAAGAAATGCTTTTTGATTAATACTGTGTAAATGTAATAAATGACTGTGTTTTCTGCCACAGATTCAGGGTTGATTACAAACAGCTCTGAATTTTGAGACCATGTATTTCAAGGTACTTCTTGTAGCATCAATCAATCCTGCTAATAATGTTAATTCAATGAAATATACTTTCAAAAAATATTGTTCTCCTTTCCCCCTATGTCATGTAATGTTTTGATGAAGGTGTAAGATTCTTATTCTTTTCAATACGTTTAACATGCAAACTTTGAAAGAACTTTCATATTATAATAAATATTCCAAAATAACAATTTTTCTCTCCACAGACACCTCCAGCAAATTTCCGTCGCAAAGTGGATCATTATGGCAGTTTGCCACGCCAGCGGACTGGGTCTGGCAGTTCAATGCCCCCTCTGGATCCCAACCTTCTTGTGAGCAGTGGACGAAAGGGAGTGGCATTCGGTAAAGGCCTTTCTTCCTTTCTTCCGTTCCATCCGCAGGCCAGTCGCCGAGTGGGGGCAGACAAGAGTTTTTCATCTCCAAATCTAGGTGATGCAGGGACCTTGCTCGAAAGCATGGATCGCCTGGCCTAGACCATAACAATTTTGCTACCAAAATTTGACTGCCCATGCATGGCTGGTATTACATGTCTAACGTATTGTATTGTTGAGGAAATTCCAAATTAAATGTGTACATGAATGCACCAACATTGAATGATAAGTAATATAATAATTGGCTTGTCAAATTTTAATGATGCATGGGAAAAATTTACTTTGTTAACTTCCACTCTGGGCTACTTTAGTTGTAAAATATATTGCACATTTATTTCAGACAGTTATAAAAGCTTTTATGTGAACTGATGTATATTTTACCTAAAAATCATTAAAAAGGAACTCAATATAAGAGATTTAATTATACGTGAGAAAGAAACTAACTAAAATGGATCTAGCATGCAAATTGCAAATGGACTCAATTCAGAAATTTGTTCTGCTTGCTTCATATAATTTACTTACAGAATCTATTTATCTAAAGTTAATTCTTATATTTCTTGGGAAAACTATGACAGTTAAAGCATGAATGGGCAGAAATATTTCTGTGCTTGCATTAATTCTTACAGATCTTCTGCTCTGAATATATAACTTGCAAACTTCAATGAAGCCATAAACTAAAATGTTTTGAGTCTTAATTCATCTCTATTTCAGCATATCCTGACTTCATGCATTATTAATATTGATTGCATAAAATTTACTGCAGAAACTGGGCATTGACTTTACAAATTTCAAAATCAAAAATTCTTTAAATATGCAGTGATGATAGACATTATGGTATAAAAGCATAAACTTTGAAGTGAATTTTCCATATATTAGAATGACCATGTAATAATTAACTTTATATGGGCATATGTATTTCTTTGAAAAATTGTCTATAATTTCCATATTCATTTAATTAATCTTCTTAATGCATATTGAATGAGTGAAAGTATGTTGCCTTAATGAATCTTTTCATTAGGCACATAAAATTATTTTTTAATCCTTTGAAAAGCTTCTACACTGTGTAAAACCTGCACATTGTTTGAAGGAGTAGATAATACATGTCAAAATGTGTTTACTTGTTTTATTTATCATTTGAGTAATCTAGTTCTGCAGAAATTGTTTTTAGTCGTATATAATTCATTATTTTAATCTGCATTAATTACATCTTCTTTCCTATGTAGAAATAAATGTAGAAATGTGAATACAAACATACATCATGTTGCATGATCACGCACCCTAGTTACTAGCTCTTAAATAATCAGATATCTGTACCTTTAGTATTGAAATTTTGTGTATATTAGGTTGTGTCATATTAGTTTGTAATCACCTGCAGTTTTTATAAAGAATCAGATACCTTAAACACAGTATATAGTGGTGAAAATAGTGTATTGGACAATATGTTTATTTATGACAAAAATTGTATTTTGCAGCTGAAACTGAACGAGTAGTTATTGATGACCAACCTGCTGTGGAAGAGGAAAATAATATTGTGAATAGTTTCTCTCCACAACCCAGTCCACTATTACAACCTCAAAAAAATAAAGGCATCAAGAAAATTTTTGGCAGGTAAGTTAGCGATGCCACAGATTTTAAAAAAGTGACAGTAGCATGTATTTATGAAAAGAGAACATTTGTTAACTTGATTGTGATTGAATTTGTGACTGAAATGTTATCAGAATTAAGCGTAGCAATTCGGGGACTTTGGAGGACTTGCCTGGAGAAGGAGAGTTTCGACGTGGTGGAGTGCGAGCCACAGCTGGTGCTCGCCTTGGATGGGGAACAGCCCCTTCACCTGCTCCTAAGTAGGCACTGTATAAATTTTCACTAAAAAAATTGTTTTTAAGTTTTAATCTAGATAAGGATTCAGTGGTGTAACTGCAAGGCAAGAGCCTTGTGTAAAAACAAAAATGTTATGAATCTATAAATATTGTATGCTGTGGAGATATCATGATGAGAAAATGTATTAGTCCAGGGTTGTCCATCTGGCAGCCCACAAAAGGTTATTAGTCAAAAGTGAAAGTCCCTTGCATTCATGTCAGATGAAAACTGAAAACATTGTGCGTCTAGCGCACGCACCCTGCCAGTTTCAATGCCCCCTTTAATGTAAAAATAGGTTAAGTTTAGATTTAAGGAAATTCAAAACCATCCCAATGTGTTTCACTTCATTATGAATAGTATAGCCTGATATCTGCCCCCCCCTCCCCCCCCCCTCCACTTCAGAGCAGTCAGGCAAACTGCTGAGATCAACAATATGAGGAAGTCAGGTGTTGATCACACGAGTAATGAATATATGGCAACCATAATGAAGGTTTTAGATGTGGCCCTTCAGGCCTTGCAGGTTGGACATCCCTATCTGTCCCTTAGTGTGTCATTGGGGATGATATAAAATAGTTGAGTAATTCTTGCTTGAAAAAATTTTAATGAAAACAATGATTTTTGTTCTAAAGATGTATCAACACATAATTATTTTTTCATTTCATTCCACAAAACATTATATTATGTAATAAATCATTAATATTTAAATATTTTTAGCACCATTCATCATTGTGAATGCTACACATTTTTAAATGATTCTTATTTTAGATCATTTATTTATTTAATTTTTTATGATTATGATATTTTTAATCCCAATCTTTTTCTCCATTTTAGACCTGATTTGCCATTCTCTCAGTGGGATAGTGAGGCTATCTCCCAATGGCTATCTGATCTGGGTTTAGAATGTTATGCAAATGATGCTCGCAGATGGGTGAAAACTGGGGCACAATTGCTCTCAGCATCTACTCATGAAATTGATAAGGAGCTTGGTATCAAGGTGTGAATGAATATTTATATGATTTCATAACTTGTATTACACATTGAAGTATTTGGAGATAAACTTCAAAGTTAAATCCAGGAATAGAACACATGTATTTAGGCTGTTAGCTTACATTTAATTCCACATTGGAAGATCCTTTAATTTTTCAAATGAATCTTCTTTTTTTAGAGTCCAATTCACCGTAAGAAGTTGCAGTTAGCATTACTCTGTGAAGCGGAAAATGGAATTGTCAAACCTGAAGATCCACATCTGTTATCAGCAGGGCGATTAGATACTGCTTGGGTCCTGCGATGGCTGGACGATGTTGGCCTCCCACAGCACAAAGAATCCTTTTTGGCTGCTCGAGTGGATGGCCGTGTTTTACATCGTCTAACTGTAGATGATCTAGCTCTTTTGCATCTCAGCTCAAGTTTGCATGTTGCGAGTTTGCGCCGTGGTATACAAGTAAGCAAAAAATTTCATTTAAAAAGAAATTATACTACTAATAATAAAGAAATAGTTTTCATTTAGTTGTGATGTTCCTAACATAGTTCATTAGCACACTTGCCATTTTAATCTATTTACACCCAAATTAATGTTGCTGTTCATTGTGATCATGCCCATATGCACAGGGGCTTTGTTGGAGCTCTCTGGTAGTATTTGTTTGCAACTTTAATCACCAAATTTTGTTATGTTGCTGAAATAAACTAGTTCACTCCAAAGCGCCAAACTTCTGCTTCTTTTGATCTGTTGGAGCTGATATATCTGGAGGAGAAATCTAGCACCCTGCTTCTCAGATTCGTAGTTTTCCATTGCTTTTTAAGCAACACCAGGCAAATGCCAGAGCAGTACCATAACAAACAGTTAATAAAATGCTTTGTAAACAAGCTGGGAAGGCAAAAAGGGAAGAAAAGAAAGGAAAAACGGAAATCTAATGAATAGATGACATTAAGTATAACTCTAATTTCCATTAAATAATCTTAAAAAAATTAGTGCATTTACATTTTAGAGGTAGTTAAGTATGAAAATGTGAAACCTGACTTTCGAGAGTTGATGACAATCGTCTTTACAGTAAAATGACGACTTACTCCACGAGGCTGGCCTCTGTGGTGCTTCATCTTCAGTGCCTGTGGCTCATCTCCCTTTGCCAGCATTTAATGGTGCCCAAGCTCCCACTTTCACATAGAATAGAAAGTAGTGTTTTGAAATTATAAGCATTATATTCAGCAATCTCTAAAACCTAAGTGCACCAAATGTGAGTTAAAATGATGGAAAATTAGAAATTTACATTCAAAGTACTATAAATATGTAAAAATTCTCAGAAATTATCATTTAAAAATTTAACCTTTCTGGCATGAGTTATTGTACTTTATGTGCAAGATGTATCATTACTTTTTTAATAAATCCAAGAATTTTTAATTGAATATGTTGTAAATGTCGTTCACAAAACATTGTACTTGAAAATAAAATGCGCTATTTCAATGTTTGTTAAAACATGAGTTGTAATGGATAATTCTGTAATCATATGGACTCCCAATTGATTGTTTAAAAATTTAAGGTACTAAAATAGGAAAATATTGTATTTTTTAAAGTTCCCATTGTGTTTTTTATAGAATTTTGATTAAGATTTTGGGGTGAATTAAAAATAATTCATCTTTGTCAAAATAAGTGAATATTCTATATATTTTATTGAAATAGTTAATATCGTTAACAGCAGTGAGTAAATGGTGGTCAAATAAATAGGAACACCATATTAGAAAGTTATCACTTTAGGAATAAGATGCACATGTGATTACACATTGTATTTGATGATGTTGATATATAGCATAGTACAATGTAAATTTGTCTCTTAGGTTCTTCGTGACCATGGATTTGACCCAAATTGTCTGTTACGAAGATCGTTACCTGATGAGACTGGTGCACCAACACCTCAAGATGTAGCAAGATGGACTAATCATCGAGTAATGGAGTGGCTGAGAGTTGTGGATTTGGCTGAGTATGCTCCTAATCTGCGTGGATCTGGAGTCCATGGTGGTTTAATGGTACATGAACCACGGTTCACAGCAGAACTGCTTGCCAGTTTGCTTTCTATCCCACCCAGCAAAACATTATTACGTCGTCACCTTAACACACATTTTAAAGAACTATTGGGTCGTGAATGTATTCAAGAAAAGCGTGAAGCTGAAGCTACATTAGGTTATGTCCCCTTATCAGCAACAACCAAAGTTAAGGTAAGTGGTGGAGAATAGCTGTAATCTGGCAAAAACGTATTAATAGTAGAAACAATGTTCTGAAGTACCTATTATATGAGTGTACAATACAAATTTTCATATTTTTGAAATCACGTTATGATCATGACATGTATTCAGCTGTTGAAAATAATATGAATTAATGTATTGTGATCTGAATTTTTTCAGCTCGCCAAGAAAAGTCAGTTCACTTTGAAGCGAAAAAAATCAAAGGCCGAACTGGACATGGGTGACTTGGTGTGCCCATTGGATCCCTCCAAGCCAGGTGAAGGCTCGCCTCAGACCCCGCCCTTGCACCTGCACGGTGATGGCGTAAGTCTCACTAACCTTGCCTTCACTAACCATTATAACTTAAAAACACTTAAAACACAATGCATTGCTTGAAGTTCTTATTTAGCAGTTTTGATTTCAAATAACGACTAGTGTTTTGATAAATTGATAGGAAGAATTATGAAAATAATGTGATAATTGTCAGGGGATTATAATATTTTATGTATTGCTATTCTATGTGCAAATTTCATACAATGAAAGAATTTTTCTTTTACTTGTTTAGATAAACTTTGTATATATATATAATAATTGTTTACTAAATTGTTTCATGAACTGTAATTTTAACATTTTATGTAATGTTCAAATAGTGGGGCAGGTATGTGCTAGAAATATTGGAATAATATTGAATAAAAATTAATTATTGATTTTTTCTTTAGAGAGAACACATACCACTGCTGTAAACTTTTGAATCAGAGAGCACTGAACCTTAGTGAGCAACTGCACTGTTTCTGCTTAGCATCTTGAGCAGCCAGTTGTTGCACTTCCTCATGAGCTAATTAATGCTTTTATTTATTTATTTTTTTATTTTTCTCTCCCTCTCAAAAGCACTATAAGTACTTCTAGTAATGCTGATTTAGGATTTCAGAAACTTTTTTATGTAAGGAATGATATTACATTTTTTTATTGCATATATTTTTATGTTTTTAGCAATGTTAGTTTTTGTCAATGAAAATTACTCATTATAAATATTATTGTTGTTACATAAGTGAATAACTGATGTATCAGTTCATGTATCAACATTCTGCATATTGATTTCCATTAGATCATGCTAATGCTTCAACACATTTCAGAGAAACTAATTGGGTTTTTGAAATTAAGGGAAGTCACAACAATACACACTTTTGAGTAATTAGATATCACTTTTTCACAAGACTTGGGATTACTAAAAGATAATTGCATAATTACAGTGTCGATCTAAAAAGATGTTCCTTTTTTTAATTGTGTTCATTGTCATGTGACTATTTAACCACAAAATTGGTGAAGTTTGTATCTCATCAGAATATCTATTAAGAAGTATAGAATAACTTAAATAACCATAATAATGTTGATTAAATATTTTATAGTATGAGTCTCCTTTGAAAATTCGCCGAGGAAAATACTTTTTTGGAAACAATTTGAATTTGTTTGTACAATATTTTAATTAAGAGGAACTGAAGTCTATGACATCCATCAGACTATCAAGAACTTACCTTTTAAATATATTGCCTCCAATTACTGTTGCAATTTATACTACACAGAATTAATGCGTGTTTTAATTGAGTTGGCATTCAGTTTCATTTGCTAACTACTCATGAGAATACAAAAGTATTTTGAAAATCATAGACGAATATTTTTCTTCTAATTTGGAATGATACCATTTATTCATATTCAATGTCAAGTAAAACAGGAACATCAACTTAGATAGACAATTGTGCTTTGAGTCATAGATTACACAAAAATAATATTTTATCTTAATTCAATTGCCTTTTAAAATCATAAACATCAAGATTATATTTTAAAATAATGATTTTAATTGCTTGAGTTCAGTCTGTCGAGTACTTCACAGCTGTAGTTGTGGTGAGTTGTTTATGCAAGCATATGTAAATGTTCCTTTAACTTTTGTCTCTATCTTAACAGAAAGAAAACTTAACAGAAAATTGGGTTTTCATATTCCTACCAATCCTGATATGGTGGTTGATATGCTTTGGTTTCTGACAAATATATACTCCCTGTCATTTAGGTGTTGGGAGGATCTTTGCAATTAAACAGAAAATTTTGGTTTTGGGTGGCCAGTGTGCTTTGTCCTTGGGAATATGGAAGTGTGATTTTTTTATCATTGTGGTGTTGGTCTTTTGACTACTGTGACTTTTCCCTTGGTAGATTAACATCAGTTATTGTATAACATGGTTGTAGTTGTACAAAGTATTATTAAATGTGCCTTAATTGTGAAATGATTAACAAATACCAAATTTAATTGGTTTGCTTCCTTTAAAAAATTGTACTTGTTCTATGATATTTATAATACTTTTTGCACTCTCAGTATGCAAAATCATTGTGGTGACAACTGAGGAGGTAAAATTCGGAATTTTCTCCAGATATAAATGAATCCCATAAAATTCAGGTATTGTCTCTGATTTTGTGCTGCCAATTTATTAATACATTTTTTTGAAAAAGTTGTGTGTTACATGCTTTACAAAAGTTGTGCAATACAATGCTGCAGTCAACAATTGTGTTTACATGTACATGCTATACATTATAGAAATTTATTGGAAAAGAGATGGCTAAAATTGGTGTTAAAAATGTATGTGTAAATTTTGAAATTATTTGCAGATAAAGCATGTGCTTTAAATTAATTTTTTGATTATCCTGAGAACTTGATGATTGTAGGACTTACTATCTTTATCAATGCCAAACAGCATGCTTTTGTAAACAATTACATTTAATTTCATAAATGAGTAGACAATGATTCATATTTTTTTCTGAATTTATTCTATATGCTGTATTAAAGAGTTAAGAGAAGAGCGAAATATTTAGATTTAGTAACACTTCAGAATGTATAAATAATTTAATCTATAACATGATTTACATGTGAGAAAATTCCAGCAGCGATGTTGCACCACAGTATTATTTTAGATATCTTAGTATTGGGAATGATGTAATATTGGTAGTATTTGCATGTTTCTTCAGTCTTGCTCACCAATATGATTACAAATGTTAAAAGCAATTTTTGTAACTTTTGTTGAAAGAACAAAATACTGATATTTAGTTCCATAGCTTAGTTTGTATTCTTTTTATCTCTTTCTCCCTTCACCATTTAAAAAACTGAGAAAGAATTTTCAACTTAAAGATGGTACTCTAATGTAGTAAATCTATAAAGATTTATTTAAGTATTGAAATATGAAATAATTGACTAGAACACAAAATGGCATATTCTGCCTTCTCATCTGGAACTTAATAACCCTAGTGGTTTAGTTGGTCACTCACAACAAAGTACAGTTATATATTCATCTTAAGGCCAATTTTTTGTTTGTCAGAATGAGAGTTGTTTATTTTATTATGAACTGTATACTAATTTCATGTTCTCGTGTTTAGATGTCACCTGCGAGCAAAGCTCCAAAAGCAGGGGTTGCCTCTCAGGGAACTGACACCAACAGCCTGGTGAGTGAAATTTCTATCCTTAACAATCCCTCACAATATTTATTGTCAATTTCTCCAGTTTTGATATATCTGTTTTAATAAAGAGTAGGTTTTTGCTTGAAAAAGTTGTGATATGTGTATGCTATAAAATAAATTTAAAAATTTCATTTATGGTTTAAAATTCTTAATATACACTTACTTTCTATTAATTTGTTATTAATTATTTACAATTTTTATAGTAGTGCAGCATTTATTCCTTTTTTGTTGTATTGCAAACTGATATTCTGGAAAAATTTTATGAATTTGCGACATCCTCCTTCAGATGAACGTAACAATTATTCTGTTAGTTTCTGTAAAGCTGTTTGAATTTGTTTGCTCTATGTGAAGGGAAGGCCAACCACTCGAAAAGAACCAACTTATCTGGTGACTTCTCGGAAATGGAGGCTTTAACTGATATATAATCCTGGCTTTGGGCAGAAGATGCCCAAATATTCTTATGCACACAAACACACTGGTGCGTGTGCCCGCGCATGCACACACACACACACACACACACGGCACACACAGGCACACACAGGCACTCACTGGCACTCACTGGCACTCACTGGCACTCGCATAAAATACATAAATTGTTAAGATTTGCAAAAAATAGACATAGAAATATAAAATAATGAGTTATAATTATTTAATTGAAATGGAATAGTGAGATAAATATGTGGGTTCAAAAACAAAATTAAAAAAATATTATTTTTTTTAATCATTTGAAATTCATTATTACCTTATGTATGATATATCTAAATGAATAAAGCAAACAATAAATAGGAAACATTGCACACTGTATTGTTGCAGAAAAATGCCAACTACTCAAAAACATGAACTGCCATGTAAAGATCCAGAGACATAAATGTTGAATGTTTCATTCTTAAACTGATTGCTAATGGATAATGTCATCTATTCATCAATAAGAGATGTAGTCAGATACAACAGAGACAGAAAGAATGACATTTAAAATGATATTTTGTAATGAAAATAATTACTGGCCCCATTGTCTTCAAAGAAGTGGCAGCTTGGTCAACTTTAAAATTGCCACATAATGGTCTCTGAGAAAGCAAAACAGTTATGAAATTAAGTAAAAAGGTTTTGTTTATAATGCTTCAATGTGTTTTGATGTTAAAACCTTTGCAAAAAATGTATTCTTGATTTATAGTGCTCCAATGTTTTTTAATTATTAGATGTTTTTGCTAAAAATGTATTCTCAGTAGTGGTTGGTTTTTGTTTTTGTTTTTTTAAATTCATGAATCCTTCAAATTTACCTGCCATAAGCTGTAACTTGAAGCTATGGAAAGTGAGGTGACAAAGCCTCAATTTCTACTGAAAGAACTGGTTACAGAACATATTAGAGTTGAAATTTTCCCTTTTCTTCTCCATCTTCCTAGAAGGGCTTCAAGACTCGTGAACAAGTATCGGGTCTTTCTGAGGGGTTGAAGTTGTAGCAATGTAAGGTTGACCACATCAAATTTATCTAGGGCTCATGCCAGGAAATTGTTGTCTTGCTTTAGTGATTCACATGAGCAATCTGTGTTATGAGCCAGTTAACCTTTTGAGGTTGAAGCTTGGGAATTCTGAGCTTTCCTAGTTGGCTGAGTATGTATATATCTGTGTGTGTGTTTGTTTGTTTGTTTGTTTGTATGTATGTGTGTGCATGTGCATGTGTAATTATTCTACATGTATTTATGTATGTAATTCACTTATTTTGCCATTTTTGTTAACAACTTTCTTTATTGTATTTTACAGGCTGAATCCTCAGCCTCAGACCGCACCAGTACTGTGTGAATCTGTTGCCAACTTTGCGTCTGGCTGCTTTGTCAGCAGCAGCCAACCATTGCTCATACTGAGCCTCCTAGTCTTCTTCCATCTCCCCACATACTGGTAGTCACACGTAAGCTTTAGGACAAATTTTGCAGATGCTCATCTCAGAGACTTGTTCATTGTAGTTTAAATTCTTTTCAATAAAATGGATATTTTTTTTAATTGACTCAACTTAATTTGTTTAAGTTTGATTATTCGAAAATGTGTCTTATAGATATACAATAAATAGCTTTGAAGGAGGTTCTGTTTTACTTACTTGTAGCATCATTACTCCTAAAGCAATTTGCATTTTATGACATATCTATACTTCTATCACCCAAATTAGTTGCAGGGAAATTGTGATAATAAAATAAAAATGAGAAAGTAACTTTTCCAGTATTACATAGGCAAGAGATATGTAAGTCCATTTGTAGCATTCAAAATTCACAAGATATAGAAAATGCTGAATGAAATAATTTTTGCAATGCAATTGTATTACTTCCATATCAATAATTAAAAACAAATCTTGTGAAGTTTAACTATTATAACTGTTGTTAGATTTTACACCCAGTTTGACAAAGACTTCAAATACACCATCCATCCTGTGAGCCATGTGTTTTGTTTCACACTATGATCGTGTTGATATTTCCCCCAAAAGTATTGCCATCTGCTAGAGTTGTTACATCTTTTCTTAATTTTTATTCTTTTTATGTTTCTACTTCTCTGATAGTTTTGCTGTAAGAGGAATTGAGAATTGAGACTAAACATTTACAAAGGGATGGAAGTATAATATTTCTCAAGTAGAGTGGGAATATTAACCAAAGAAAAAATACACTTCAAATGCAAGTCATTATTGTAATGTGCAAGCCCTTTTATATGATATAAATGATTTCTAATTCTTTTTGTAACAACTCTGGCTAATATACAACTTCTGATTGTAACTTTTTGTGTGAATTATCTCTGACATGTCTGTTCAATTTTTGCACTACATGAGGCCATTTTAAATTAAATTTTTTTAAATGAACATGAATACCTATGATCAGATGAAAATTTTAAGTAAATTTTACCTCAGAGCTATACAATTGTATGGTTATCAAATGAATAAGACAGTTTTACCTGTGGAAAATTCCTACGTACTAGTTTGCTGTTAAGTTCAGTTTTTTTCTAGCTAAATCTTTCTTTCAGAATAGATAACTACCAAGCCTCTGTGGTTTGAATTATTGTCAGAATTTTTTGACACTAATTCACACACATGTAACTGTTGAAAGCAACAATAATAGTCGGTATGTGGTTAGAGAGGACTAGACAAATATTTGGGGCATTTTTACGTGAACAATCATAATATGTAGTGTAACAATTTTGTATATTTCAGAGTATTTATACATGTTTTGGTGGCACAGAGGAGTGGATTATAGTAGCAAGACAGCTGTATTTTGTATTTGACATTCCAGCTCTGCTACTATAATGAATACATATTTCAGTAAATTTTAAGTAAGACATGGATGTTCAAACTTATTAGTTGTTTTGACATCATTGTGCTACTTTTACAAGACAACCAAGAAAGCACAATCTGTAATACTATATATTTTGTATTCCAGAGTGTGTCGGACATTTTTAGGCACCATAATTGATCTAAAGAGCTTGAAATATCCTGTGGTAGTCTTGTAATGCCATTTTTTATTTCTTTCGACAGTTTTTAAGCTTGAATGTCATTGTCTTTTGTGAAATGAAACTTAAAGACTGTTTTTGGAAAACCATTTGTGAAGCACGATCATTGTGTGCTTAAACCTGTATTCTGTTTCAATTCATTTATTCAGGGACCAAACCTACCTTGTTGACCAAGAGATACCAGTTTTGTATGTGTGTGTATATATGTTTTGTTGTGAGAATATAAATGGCTTTTTATCCCAGCAACAGTATCGCACATCAACAGTACAAAGTTAATATTTGTACTTGTGTTGAATATTGCTTGTACAAAAGTATCATTTGTAGTTTGTGTGTTAGATTAGCCAAAAGTAATTTTTATCAGGAATCTTCAAAGACATATTCCATTTTTATGACTGGGATAATACTTATTCTTTCACATCTAACATGTGAAAGACTAACATTTTTGCTCTTTGACACTTCTTCCAGTACTTTAAGGAATAGTGCAGGGAAGTAAGAAATATTCATAAGCCACAGTGATTATGTATTGAATCATTACTTTCAATCATCTGGTTTTAAAAGCATTACATAATTGCATTTGTTATGAATTTGTGCAGGTTATACTTTTAAAATACAGTAACATAGCATTAAGGAGGAGACTAAGACAATAACACAGTAAATGTAATGTTAGAGCTGAAATGCAAAAAACAAGACTTCCACAGCCAATCTGCAATAATTATATCATGTGTATTGTATATTTATTCTTATGAACATTAGCAGAATTCTTGCCCCATATGCTTGAAAGATGAGTTTTATTGGCCTTGTAATGCTAGTCATTGAGAGTCGATTTTTAATCTATCATATTACTATTATTTGAATATACTATTTCATTAATTTTTCAGATTTCAGTCACAATCCCAATTTTTTGTGATTTTGCCATTTTTTTTCTGTAGGATAGGGAAAATTGTTTGTACATGGATTAAAATATAAACTGTATTTTTTATGTAATGTCTTTCAGATCCATGAAAGACTCTATTATATATTGAATCATCAACATTAAATAAATTATGGTTTGGAGGACTTGCATCGTGGATAGTTTAGAATTTCATTTCTTCTTATTGTAAATGATGTAAAATAAGGATTCACATCAATTCTTTTAATTATTGTTGACTCAACTTACAAAAAAGAAATGTTCAATGTCAGGAAATCAGTATTCTAATATGTTAGAACTGAACAATTCTGTTCCATTATGTGATGTGCTTGATATATTTTAAGTACATTTTAATATCTTATTTGGATTGTAAATGGAAGTTGGTAATATTACAAATAATAATTTGAAATGGAAATGGAAATTTGACAAAAATGTTGAATCTGATATGTTTTCTGGACTTTTAAAAGGAAATTTTCTGCTCACACATGATTGCTTCATATTGGTTCACAGAAGCATATGAGGTCTTTCTTCTGCTGTAAACCATTGAAATATTGTTAGTAATTCAGACTTTGAATATACGGGAAGTTCTTGTTGACTTTTTCATCTTTCACTCTAACTTGTGATCAAGATGTTCCTCTTGTGAAAGAGAGAAGATACTTATTAATTAAATGACATGAACGAAAATTGTAAAAGACATTCAACAGGTAATGGTATTCATCTTTTGGAGAAATTATTCATGCTGTATACTCAGGACTGAATAAAATAGTTTTGGTTTCAATGTTCCTGCATATTTCTGTCTTTGGAGGATTTAAATTATTTTTAATTATATAATTTAAGTGTAGATTAAATTTCATGCTGAAAAACAATGTATTTGTGGTGGAGTTTTTCTCCACCTTAACATGAAACTCAATGTTTTTTCAAAGAATTACTTTTTTCCATCTAATAAAAAAGCAGAGGATTTTGAATGTGCATTTTCATACACTTCAAAAAGATTTTATTTGTAAAGTAAAATTCTTTGGAAAATACAGCAGCTTTATATTCACATGAAATTATATTTGAGACATTTTCTTTCTGAAATTTTCATTTCTTTTCAGTTTTTTCTATTTTAAAAATAATTTCATAGAAATTGTAAATGAATCATAAAAGCACTTTCAGTACGATGCAAATTTTTTTTTCATACTGAGAAATCTTAAGCTCTTTTCCATGAATGGAGATTGTGTATTTGACAAATTCATCTTTAATTCATTTTCAGTTAATTGAATACTACAATTGAATTTTATTGTTTACTTCTGATTTGTATTCCAGGAGTTGACTTTCTAATGAATCAAGAGTTTGTCATAGCAGTGAAGAGTTTTCACTGAATGTTACAGTGGTTGATATTGTTAAACATAATTTGAACACAAAAGAAGTGAACTATACAGGGATGTAGGTTTTTGCTGTTGTGTCAGTTACAGAATTACACAAAGAGACGAATGTAAATATCGTCTGTTAATTCATGTACTAATGTGAAAACATTAATTTACAGGCACTGTTACCATTAGCACTTAAGAAGAATATATTTGTTTAAAGGAATTTTATGGAAGTTGATATGAATTACAAAACATGAATTCATGTGCTCACTAATAAAACTGTGTTAACAACAAATTTTAACATATGTACTCTCTTAATTAATAAATAAATACATACATGATACCAGATTGTCCAAGTTGAAAATTATTTTCTTGTAATTAATACAAAGTATATATATACAAATTAAAGGTTGAGAAAGGAAGGTAAGAACATTTGACACTAATTGCGTATATTTGAAAAAGTTGATTTACACATTCAATACTCCTATTGGTACTATGTACAGATATTGGTAAATGATGAGGTAGTGTTTGCAAGCTAACTAAGGACATTTCTATTGCCATATTTCATATTTCTTAATCTTTGGTGTTGTCTCGTTTTTTGCTGACAGTTCTTTTCAAAAGTTCTCTTCTTGTTGGAAACAAAGCCATTTTCAATTACGTTTTCTCAGCATTATGACTCAATTATTTCTAATTTTTTTTTAACATATTGGTTACTTCAATATTTAATTGAAATAGCATATTGTGCAACTAGTTTAAAAGGTTCTTTATTGCAAAAGTACTTGATTTAAAATGTTGAATGATAGAAGTTTCTTGTTTTTAAAACAAGTTCTTACGAATGCAATAAACCAACATTGTAAATGAGTTGCATATGCTATATTTTTGTATAACAGCTTTATAAATGTATAAAAGAACCAAAATTAATTTTGGAAAAAGTTTCAAAAACAGCTTTGTAGTTGGCAACATAAGATGTTGGTATTATGGTTGGTATTATGACATCAGATGGGCAAGGGGGACACGCAGTGAGGGCAGATGTTGAGAATGACCTGTTGAGGTCAAGCACAGAGGACAGGCAGTGCCATGAATGATTTCTTGCAATACAAACAGTTGTTTATAATGCTGTTATACAAAAAATTGTATTTGGGATTGAAATATATTTATAAGCTTTTGAAAATAAATTTTCCCTGAGTCCCGTACTTGGCAGAAATTGTAATTGACTATTTCAAGAATAAACATATGAGAGAAATACTGGGAACGGTACAGTCTTACATTGTAATATTGAGTACTTATAATGCATTCATTTCATTTTTATAATAACATTAATAACATTTCTTATTTTCTAATTATTAGCTTGTAAAAATGTTTTGAATTACAATTCAAAATTCTGTGAAAAGTTCTCTAAAGTAGGTTCTGTCAGAGCTAATTATGACCACCTGCTTCAATACACTTAATTTTTGTCAAATTATTACATTTGCTACATGCAGAATTAACATTGCAAATTGAGTAAAGTATCCCACGACTTCTTATTGACACAGGTTGCAGAAGCTGCCAAAGACCTATTTTGAGCCCATAATCTGAAAGGCTTCAACTGACAGTCACATTTCAATGGATTTCCATCAAGTTCTAATCTTCTGAGACCTTCTAATGGAGCCAGAGCTTCCACCTCTATGTTCTGTAGCCTATTGTTTTGTAGATCAAGTCGAATAAGATTCTGCAAAGTTGACAAAGCATCTCGTGGCACTGTTTGCAATGCATTGTTGGAAAGATTCAAGAACATAAGAAAAGGAATTGGGGCGAATGGTCTTTCATCCAGCGAACTTATTTGATTGTTAGCTAGAACAAGTGCTCTCAATCGAACTGTTTCGCTAAAAGCAGAGGGAGGTATATTAGTAATGTTGCAACCATCCATGTGCAGAACAAGGAGGAGACGTACAGATAAGAAGCCTCTATTAGATGGTAATACCAAGGGGTTTTCTGAAAACAAAAAAAAATTATATTAGGAAAATTGGGAAAATATGAATTTGTTATTGGTAGATATAATAATATTGTGTGTTTCCTAAATGAATTTGCCTTTCAAAGTCCTTGCTAGTGTTTTATTTTTTGTTTTCTGCCTTTAGAAGAAAACTATTCTTTGAAAGGGTTATTAATTTAATTGATGAATTCAACTTCGAGTTGAGCACAGAAATGCTAGGTAAAAGGAATGTTGATAACGTTCTTGGTCATTATTCATTACCATAATTAATAATTACTCATAATTTTCTTATTCACCCCGCCCTCTTCCTCCGTCCCGGCCTCCCACTCTTCCTGACCCACCCTCTCCGACTGCATAGGCCCCTCCTGCAGGTCCGTAAAGTTGGCAAAGATTTTTTTTTAAAAATTGAAATGTAATTTTCCTGCTAACTTGACATCAAGTTACCACGGCATTTGCAGAAAATTGTATCTGGTATTCTTTAAAGAGCAACAAAATTTCTTATCTCTGAATCTTATGGTTTTCTTGTAATCGTCGGTTCTCTTGATATGAATTTGACGAAATTTCGCATTTACGTATTTCGCAGTAGTTGATGGCAACAACACTTCTTTTTCAGATACTGTTGAGCAACAAAAAAGCGACAAATTATTATGTAATTATTTTTTATTTATCTCTCTAATGTATTCTTATGTTTTGTAATTGTAATGCTAACTTGATGTTATGTTAGCCGAATCTGTATAGCGATGTCAAATGAAGAGCAACAAATTTTATTTTTGCGTTACAAATTAGCAACAAATTTTTAGTTTAATTTTTTAAAATTATTTTGGTGTGCTAACTGTACGGACCTCTCGCCCGCTCCGTCCTCATTGCTGTCCCTTCCATCACGATCACTTCGCGTCTCCCGGGAACCTTCAGCAGCCCCCGTGTAGACGCCCGTCTGGCTGTCCTGGCTGCGAATAACACAAGCCAAGACCTTCATTTCTCAGTATTGAAGAAGGTCTTGCATAAGTCCCCAAATGAGACTCAGGATTTTTACCAAAATGAACATTCCCCAAACGATGTGGCTGATGACGTAACCTTTCGACTTTAAAATGGAGCTTTTAATTTTTAGGCGTTCATTACAAGGAGTCCTACAACATTTTCCAAATTTTCTCAAAAGTGGAACCATATAGTTACTTTAAATTATTTGCTCGTATAGAGCAGAGAACGCTCACAAAAATGCCGTAAGACAGCGCTTATTTAAACCTATTGAAATTTCGAAAATTGCAAAAGATAGAAAAATGTTTGCTCACCTCCTAAAACTACAAAAGAGATAATATTTACTTTCTCGCTACCACGGTAGAGAGAAAATTGTGTAATGCTGCGGTGAAAAAACGGCGAATTTTCGGCCGAAAAACTCATCTTATAGGAACGAAAATATGGATAAATCCAGTCACTAAATTTAGGGAAAAAAAACTCCAACACGTGGTGTAACCAGAATCCATATTTTGTGGGTCCTTGATTCCGAAGAGGTGATTGACGGCAAAACGTCTGTCTGTCCGTCTGTGAACAACGCTAGCGGCTAAATCGTTCAGCCGGTTTTCTCCAAAATTGATATTCCCCGATCGATCTGGCTGATATTGCGGCTCCTTGAATTTGAAATTGATATTTTAATTTTTTTTGGGGGGGGAGGGTACTTTAAATGAAGACCCTGGGACATGTTAAAAAAAATGGGTCCATCGTTTTTAATTAAATTGTGCTGTTGAAAAGTGTAAAGGTCGTTTAAGAGAACGATGCAGGTCTCACTTTCGCTGAAGTCTAATTTTTCGAAAATTGCAAAAATTCAATTTTTTTTTCGGCGTCTGCCTACAGCTACTATATTAAAGATAGAGACTTTTCCCTTAGTAAAATCTGTTCCTTAAAGATATATTTTGAAATAAGGTCATGTACAATTTTTCGAGAATTTGAATTTTCGCGAAATTTTGTGTGAAATATAGGCAATTTTTACTTGCTCGTATCCGTACGTATATACGGAGTAATATACGTAGTATGGAGAAAGTTATGTAATGCTGCGCGAAAAACTGCGGATTTTCGTCACAAAGAAATTCATTGCCGGGCCCTGATAACGAAAAAGTAGAAACATTCAGTTGCTAAATTAAGAAAAAAATCCTCTAACACGTGGTGTAGAGGATTTTTGTGGGACCTTGATGCCTGTCCCTGTTTTGTGGGACCTTGATGCCGAAAAACCAATTGTAAGTAAAACGTCCGTCCGTCCGTCCGTCTGCCCATTTGTCTGTCGTATGTGAACAAACCTAGCGCCTACATCGTGCGGAGGATTTTTTCCAAATTGAAGAAAGTTTCGTTTTTGCATGAGCTGAAATTCTGCGATTTTGAAAAACATTCATTAATTTTTAGGAGGACTTTATAAGAAGCCATAGGAATATTTTCAAAATTTTCTCAAAAACGGCTCTAAATTGTTTCTTTAAATTTCTTGTAAGAATAGAGTTAAATACACTTATAAAGGTGCCATAGGTCCGATTTCCAGGATTTACTATGAATTTTCGGAAATTGTAAAAGAGCATTTTTTTCGACAACTTCTTACAACTACAATATTGAATATTCAGACTTTCCCTTCAAATGCAATTTGTTGTCCATAAATAGTTCTTTCATTAAGGTCATGCAGATTTTTTTGTAAATTTTAGTAGTTTTCGTGCAAAAGGACGTGCAATATTTGCAATTTTAAAAAATTATAAAAACCAAATTTTCTCGAAAACGGCTCCAATTTTTTTCTGTACATTTTTGGTACGGTTAGTGCTAAACAAACCCTATACGATGACGTAAACGTCATAGTGCTTATTCTTTTGTTTTTTTCAAAAATTACAAATTTTTTTTACTTGTCTCTCACGTCGGCAATACTTACTTTAGAGGCAATTTCTTCACAGCATTATATTAATGAGTACATGCGCTTTAAATAAAGCTCAAAATCCAAGTTTTCTGTGAAAATGAGCACAAAATCCCGAATTTTCAGAAACGCTCAAACGCCATTTTCTCAAAAATAGCTCCAAATTGTATCTTCAAAATTTTCCAATGGATAGTGCTTATTCTTCTGTTTAATATGGCTGTTTAATATGACGTTAAGTTTATTTTGGCGTATCTTTTTGTTTTTTTCAAAAATTACAAATTTTTCTTTAAAGACTTATCGTCTCTAATGTAAATATTACCCACGCGAGAGACTTCTTCACAGTATTATATATATATATATATATATATATATATATATATATATATATATATATATATATATATATATATATATATATATATATATATATAACACTGTCAAATGAATGATTATGAATATGAATGAATGAATATGAATGAAATGATTATATATATACAATGTCAAATGAAGCTTTTCAAAACCCAACAGTTTTCTGTGGAAATGAGCTCAAAATCCCGCATTTTCAGAAACGCTCAAACGCTATTTTCCCAAAAATGGCTCCAAATTTTTTCTTCGAACTTTTTCAATGGACAGTGGTAATGGTACTGTGTAATATGACGTCAATTTCATTTTGAGGTATTCTTTGTGTTTTGAAAAATTACACAAATGTAATATTTTTAAATATCTCTGACGGCGATAATATGCACATTTCAATGGATTTGTACACATTATTACTTTCTCGTATACATACGTATATCCAGAGAAAGTTATGTAATGCTGCGGAAAATCGATTTTGAGATTTCAACGGAAATGCACGTTTTGGGGTTCCCTGATACAGAAAAAGTTTGTTGTTTTTTTCTTTCTACAAAACATCCGTCCGTCCGTCCTTCTGTCTGTCCGACGATCCGTCTGTGAACACTGCTAGCGCCTAAACCATACGTAGAATTTTTTTCCAAATTGAAGAAACCTCTGTCCATCTGGCTCTAGTTGAAGCTTTGAGATTTTGAAAAACATTCTTTAAAATTTGGTGGTACTTTACATGAAGCCCCCCGGACATTTTCAAACTTTTCTCGTAAACGGCTTCAATGTTTTTCTTTAAATTTCTTGAAAGAATATAGTTAAATACATTTAGAAAGTTGGCATTGGTCCCATTTTCACGGTTAACTCTAAACTTTCGAAAATTTCAAAAGTTTGAATTTTTTCCGGTGTCTTCCTACAACTACAAAATAGAAGACAGATTTTTCCTTCAAATGAAATTTGTTGTCCATAAATAGTTCTTTCATAAAGATCATGTAGATTTCTTTTTTAATTTTAGTAGTCTTTGAGCAATAGTGCATGCAAGATTTGCAATTTTAAAATATAACAAAAACAAGATTTTCTCAAAAACGGCTCCAAATGTTTTCTTATATTTTTGGTATGGTTAGTGCCAAATGAACCCTATACGATGACATTCACGCCATATTGCTCTATTCTTTTGTTTTTCAAATATTACAAAATTGTAATTTTTGAGTAGTAGCTATTTTGTAAAGGCTATTTCTTCACTTTATTTTATTTATGAGTACATGTGCTTTAAATAATGTCAAATAAAGTTTCTTGAAAACTCAACAGATTTCTGTCAAAATGAGATCTAAAATCCGCATTCTCAGAAACGCTCAAACGCCATGTTCTAAAAATGGCTTCAAATTTTTTCTTCAAATTTTCCCAATGGATAGTGCTAATTGCACAGTTTAATATGACATGAAGGTCATTTTGATGTGTTCTTTTGTTTTTTTCCAAAATTACACAAATATATATATTTTTTAAATATCTCTCATGCCATTAATATACACATTTCCATCGATTTGTATAAATTATTTATTGCAATTGTTAATGGAAGTACTTCAAATGAAGTTTTTTGAAAACTCAATAGATTCCTGTGAAAAAGAGCTTCAAATTTCGCATTTACAGTAATGCTTAATCGCTATTTTCTTGAAAATGGATTCAATTTTTTCAATGAAAATTGCGATTTAGGACGACGTTATAGCCTTCTTTAATATTCTTAAAATAATATTTCGGTTCTACCATTTAGAAACCAAAAAATTGAGAAAATGTAAAAAAAAAAAAAAAAAAAGTATTTTGGGCGGCGATAGATGGCAGCTGGTAAGAGGATGAGGCAAGGCCGTAAATCCTGTCCACACCAAGGAAAATAGAAAACAACTATGAGAAAGTCTACGCCATTCTCTAGCACTTCTAATTAATTTTGTTTAAACAATTTATTTCTCAAACATGGCTCCATCGTTTTTGATGAAATTTTGTTGTTAGAATAGTTCGAATAGTTATAGTATGTTTAAGAAAATGGTGCAGATCTCATGTTGGTTAAAACCCCTGATTTTTCAAAAATTGAAAAAATTAAAATTTTTTTCAGCGTCTTCCTACAACTTCAATGATGAAATTTTTTTTATTAATGAAATGTGTTCGTCAAAATCTTATCTTTATATAAGGTCATGTTCAAATTTTCAAAAACATGCGTATTTTTTGCGAAATTTTGTGTCAAACAGGCAATTTTTATTTTCTTGAAACCATTATTTCTTAAAAACTGAAGAAAATTTTTGATTAAATTGGTATCTTACATAGCATGAAGGTTTCTTAAAAGAACGGTGGTCTCAAGTTCATTGAAATGTCTGATTTTTCAAAAATTTAAAACAAATTTGACGTCTTCCTACAAGTTTGTGAAGATACATTTTCTCTTCATGAAATACTATGTTCAGGAAAAACATTGCCAAACTTCGATATTAATTATATAGATTCGTATCTTCATTGAAATCTATTCTAAAACTAGTGGTGCTAAAACAGCACGTACTTTCTCGCCTTTAGCAATGGTAATGTAATACTATTTATACCACAATTTCTCTCCGAATTAACACATCTTAGTCATAATTTTTTGTAAAACTCATTTGAAATCGTAGAAAATTTAAAGCGAAAATTAGTTTCAAAGAACAAACTTTTCGTTTCCATCTGCATTCAGAATTCAGTATGTAAATGGGTTACGGTAGGGATTCAAGAATTTACGAAAATGTTCACAGAAAACATTTTTCCCCATAGTAAATCATACTCGGTTTTTCTGCTTTTGACATTAAATAAAAAATATAAATAAATAAAACAAAGCCTCAGAATGTTTGCATGTCAATGTTCAAAAAAGAGAAGAATTCAAAAGAATTTCACATTTCATAATCTTATATTCTTGCCGTTCAACAATGAATTCTCAAATATACATCGCTGCATTGTTTCCCAAGGCAGTGTATGTAGTAATATACAATTAAAATGTTCGTAAAAATTAAAGGTACTCAGTTTTTCATTTTTCTTTCATGTTAAGTATTAGAAATAATAATATAATCTAAACCCAACCAATTCAAAGGAAGCCCTATGGTGGTTATCTGCTTTTATTTCGATAGCCAGGAACATCAGTCATTTAAACATTTCATACTGTCAGAAATGGAAGATACCACAATCAGCGATCAAAATTTTTTGATTGATTAATTGATTTTTTTGTGTTTCCGAGCGCGTCAACTGCTCCGGTCATTAATCCCGTGAGTGTAGTGGATGTTTTTTTTCTCGGAAGATGGGGGTGATCTTCTCCCGCCGGATGGCGAGATCCGGCGCCGACCTGCCGTCGGCTAGTGGGGTTTCCCCCTAATCAGGACTCTCCCATCAGCGGGGCACCGCCCCAGCCGGGACAAGCTCTAAGCTCCCGACCGGTCTCCCGGAATATGTGGTAGTGTAGTGCATGTTAGTGTTTGTAAGAGTGTGTGTAAGAGGAGAGGATAGACAAGGAAGAGGAAGGAAAGATCGCGCGCGGTCCGTGGCCCGTGTGTTAGGGTACTGTTCCGGCATTCGCCTGGTGTTGATCGGAGAAACCACGGGAAACTACCGATCAGAGCAGCCGGCCGCTAGAATTCTCCTCCAGACAGCGACTGAATTCGACCTAGCTGAAGAGCTAGTGTCTCAATTTTTTTTTTAAATAAAGAAGTAATTTGTTAGTTCTAAGTTAAATTTATTATCCATCTACATTCTTTTATAAGAATAGCAATAATTTCCAAACACATTTCAACTTATGTTCACGAAGCGCAGTAAATTCGGAGCGGGCGATAAAAGTGTAGTCAAATTACACAACAAAATATTCATATTTTCAAAAAATTCAACATGACTTTATTCGAAGATATGTTTTTATGAACACATTTCATTAAGAAAAAATTGTATCTTCACAATTAGAGTTGCAGGAAGATGTCGAAAATCTTTTTTTATTATTATTATTATTAGTAGTATTATTATTATTATTATTATTATTATTATTTTCGGAAAATCAGGCATTTTAACGAACATGAGATATGCATCATTCTCCTAAGCGTCCTTCAATTTTCCGATAACAAAGTTTAATCAAAAACGTTGAAGTCATTGTTTTAAAACGTCCCAGTGGCTTTTTGTAAAGTACCCCCCAAAATTAAAATATTGGTTTCAAATTCAAGGGACTGCGGCATTAGTCAGATCGAGTGGGTAATATCAATTTTGGAGAAAATTAGCTGAACGGTTTAGCCGCTAGCGTTGTTCACGGACAAACGTACAGACGGACGGACAGACGTTTTGCCGTCAATCGACTTTTTGGCATCAAATACCCACATAACATGGAGTCTGGCTACACCACGTGTTAGAGGATTTTTGTTCTAAATTTAGCATCTGCATTTATCCACATTTTCGTCGCCAGGGTCCTTTAATAAGAGCTTTTCTGCAAAATATTCGCCGTATATTGCGCAGCATAACAACTTTCTCTCCACTACTTAAGTGGTAGCTAGAAAGTAAAAGTAGATCTTTCAATAAAGTCATGCACATTTTTTTTTTAAAAAAACGAGTAGTTTTCGCGTAATTTTTGCTTGATATAAAGGCAATTTATGTTTTTCTCCAAAGCTGCTCCAATTTTTCCTTTAACATGTTCTTGGAAAAGAGTAAAGGGTTCTCAAAAAAGTCGGCAGTTTCATTTTTGTTAAACTCTGAATATTTAAAATTTTCAAAAGTTACAAAAAATGTGAAAATGTAGGTTCTATTGCAGCACCATTAATTCTCCATCAGGATCTCACGGAACAAATTTCTTTGCCGAAAATACGGCACTTTTCGCTGTAGCATTATTATACTTTTACTACTCAGAGTTCGTAAGTAGTATGCGAGAAAGTAAATGTGTTCTGGCCGATGCAAATTCAGTTTGACATAATTGTTCTTGCCTTTTCAAAAGTAAATTTCTTGATGCAGAGACATCCCCATCTCGATCAAGTTTTTCGTCCAGTTTCCCTGATCCTTTGAGCAAATGCTGAGATGGCCCCTTGTTTTGCTTCTGGACATAAATGTAACTTCATTATCTGTGCACTTCTCCTAGAATTCAGTGGTAAATATAGTTATTCAAATTATCGTTCTCCATGATGTCGCAGTATTATTTCTTGACGTAGGACATGGTGGTGGTTAAGAGCCCAAAATAATTGCTGATTTACCCTTGAAAATAGATTTTATTACATTGGAGCGAATACTTTTGTTAACAATCCTTGCAAAAAGCGCTCATTTTCTTTCTGTATGCAAAATCCAAGTAGTATATGGCTTAGGGTAGGGATCACAGAATTTTTGAAAACGAGCACAGAATTCATTTCTCCCCATAGCACGTCACAGTTTTTAACTGTTTGTGACGTAAAATAAATAAATAAATTATAATTTTCTTCATTGACAATCTTGTACACCATAGGACTGCGCACAAAGGGGTGGCATAGCCTCTTGAAAATTTTGAGAGGAGTCTCGTAGGCTTATGTAAGAAAACATTTTTATTTCCATAAATATGATCAATTTCTGATTTCCCTCTTTTTTAAGATTACAATTGGAGGAATTGGTACATGGCATTTGGTGGAAGAGGCTCTCCAAACCACCTGACAACCATGTAAATTGTTCAACGTAAAACTAATTGTATTTTATTTGTAAAGTTTAAATTATTTCAATGTCCTTGTATTATATTTTATTTATTACCATTACGAGTAAGACAAGTATTTGTAAATAAAACAGTTTTTAATAGACCAAGAGGCTCAAAGATGTAGGTGCCCCCCTCCTCTCAGGTTGCGCACGCCTATGGTGTACACCGAAGCAATTGCTTTCAATCCGTGCGTTCTGTATCGTTGTACATGTTACGGAAAAAGGTCGAAATGTGGCAGGTGGGAGTGCTCGGTTCAATCGCACATTAGTCAGACGGCGTGGATAAAACTGTAGAATGTGCATGAGCCGATTATTTCGGACAAAATCTGACTAAAGTTGGTATCAACCGCAGGGCTCCATTGTTCAAGAGTGTCTTTTGTGTTCACAAGAAGTATTTTGGCATAAAAATGCGATGGAAAGTATGCGTTTCACAGACTAGATTGATTTATGTAAATCGCGACGCGAATGTAGCGATGCGTCAACTGAAATGTAATGAGATTAGGTTTAGTAATATCGTGTTAATAAACGACACATCATGTCGCACTTGTCTTAAAAACTCCCCACCAGCGGTCTGATCTGTTATCATACGTCTGCTACTCTTCGTCACCGTTATTGTACTTCACCTATCTTAGCCACATTGCGTCGGCAAAAGTCAATATCGTCCGGCTTAAGTCCGAAATATGTTTCGAAGCTGTAGGTATTTCGGAATTTATCTACCCAATTTTGATAATGGGTTTCCAGATTAACCGGCTAATTCGGGAACGAGCCATATTCGCACTTTGTAACGTACAAATATGTTACGTTAGACATAGGGGTTGGACAAAATAATATACAAAATATTTATTTATTAATGAGTTGTTTGGTCACCATTTGCAGCAATTCGCAGCACAGCAGCAATTCGTCGCGGAATAGATTTCCAAAGTGTTTGAATAGTTTCCAACGAAATGTTCGCCTATTCTTGTACCAAAACATTCGCGAATTGCTTCAACGATGTTGTAGCTCGAATTCTCCTCAATCTTTGCGCTAAACGCCCCCTAACAGTTCAATTATGTTGTAGTCTGGCGATTGTGCTGATCAGGAAAGATGTTTGATGATATTCTGATCCTCTCCAAACTACGTCAGAACCTTCTTGCTGTGAATGGACACATCATCTTGGAATTTGGTAGTGTTTGGCTACAATATGCCTCATTGTAAGCACTTCATAGTTGAGAATGCCGAAATATTCACTGGCAGTAATCTGGATAGTGATGGTAATGATACGACCAGCCGCCCAAATCATAATGGAACTTCTCCCATGCTTGACTGTAGGTAGCAGACAAGTCGGGTCGTAGGATTGTTTTTGGGTTCTCCATGCACGAACCCAGCCGTTTTTAGGAAACAATGTAACAATGATTCATCGGACCATACCACGTTCTTCCAATCATCAAGTGCCCAAGTTTGATGATCGTGGCATCACTTCTTTCGCAGCTTTGCTTTGGCTTCCGTTGGGAAGGTTTTGCAATTGCAGCCCTTCCTAGAATGTTAGCTTTGTGACTCTCCGGCCGTACTGTTTTTGAGGAAACAATAATACTAAAGTGAGTGTTGAGTTCTGCAGTCACTTTTGCTGCGGCATTTTTACATTGCCTGGTCACAATTCTTTTTAATGTCCGTGGGTCTTTATTAATTAACTTTGGCTGTCTCCCTGCATTCCTCATCGCCATTGATGTTTTACCATGTTTTGTGTATGCTGTTATTACCACAAGACTGTAGCACGTCCGCAGTGGCGCCAACAGGCAAAAAGATATACTATATTGCATGGTGTTCACATTATTTTGTTCAACCTCCAATTATACTTACGGATAATTTATACTATTTATTCACTTTATACTACTCTCAATTTACACTACTTCTTTTCTAACATTGACTTCTACGTAACAGGTAAAAAAGGCACAGAAGACCGGTTATCCTCAAGAGACTGTTTGCTACCTGAAAAACTCGTCGCTGCACGGATATTCATTTATTTCATTATCTGCTAGGAAAAGAAATTAATTCTATCTCGCTTGTCTGATTTTCCTGCTCGTCCCTCCCCCTTTCTCTTTCCGTTTCACCCAGCCCCACCCATCTGTCCCGTCCGTACCCATTCCTCACTATATTGTAAGTATTGCAGATTGCTTAAAACAAAATTGTGTATAAAACAAATGCGTGGTAACATTTTTAATTAGAACCCTTTAATGAATTTAATCGACTGCTCGAAAGTATTTGTGTAGAATTACACACACACGCGCGCGCGCGCACACACACACATTTTATATATATATATATATATATATATATATATATATATATATATATATATATATATATATATATAAAAAGAAAGTCGTGTTAGTTACACTATTTATAACTCAAGAACGGCTGTACCTATTTGGTGAGCAGGAAGTTTAGAGCCAGGAGACGGACATAGGATATTGTTTATCCCGTTCAACAGCGTTCCTGTGTGAGAACGCACGTTTCTGCACGTTTTCGCGTGATTTCGCATGTTTTCGCATGATTTCGCACGTTTTCGCGTGATTTCGCGGGTTTTCGTATGTTTGGGCGGAACGGAGTTCTCTGTTAAGGCGGAACAGAGTTCGCCGGGTCAGCTAGTATATATATAAAAGAAAGTCGTGTTAGTTACACTATTTATAACTCAAGAACGGCTGTACTGATTTGGCTGAAAATTGGTGAGCAGGAAGCTTAGAGCCAGGAGACGGACATAGGATACTGTTTATTCCGTTCGACAGCGTTCCTGTGTGAGAACGCACGTTTTTGCACGTACGCAGTGCAACAAGGATAGTAGTTTCTCACAGTGAGTGCGACGCGAGAAAAAGGCGGAACAGAGTTCGCCGGGTCAGCTAGTGTGTGTGTATATATATATATATATATATATATATATATATATATATATATATATATATATATATATATAAAAAGAAAGTCGTGTTAGTTACACTATTTATAACTCAAGAACGGCTGAGCCGATTTGGCTGAAAATTGGTGAGCAGAAAGCTTAGAGCCAGGAGACGGACATAGGATACTGTTTATCCCGTTCGACAGCGTTCCTGTGTAAGAATGCACGTTTTTGCACGTTTTCGCACGTTTTCGCGTGATTTCGCATGTTAGCGGTCATTGTTGCCTGTTGTAACCCATTGTTGTAACGCCGCACTGATAACAGAAGGCGATAATGATAGCCGTCTTTCGTTCGCCGTTATCTATATATATAAAAGAAAGTCGTGTTAGTTACACTATTTATAACTCAAGAAGGGCTGTACCAATTTGGCTGAAAATTGGTGAGCAGGAAGCTTAGAGCCAGGAGACGGACATAGGATACTGTTTATCCCGTTCAACAGCGTTCCTGTGTGAGAACGCACATTTTTGCACGTTTTCGCACGTTTTCGCGTGATTTCGCATGTTAGCGGTCATTGTTGCCTGTTGTAACTCATTGTTGTAACGCAGCACTGATAAAAGAAGGCGATAATGATAGCCGCCTTTCGTTTGCCGTTATCTATATATATAAAAGAAAGTCGTGTTAGTTACACTATTTATAACTCAAGAACGGCTGAACCGATTTGGCTGAAAATTGGTGAGCAAGAAGCTTAGAGCCAGGAGACGGACATAGGATACTGTTTATCCCGTTCGACAGCGTTCCTGTGTGAGAACGCACGTTTTCGCAAGTTTTCGCACGTTTTCGCGTGATTTCGCATGTTAGCGGTCATTGTTGCCTATTGTAACTCATTGTTGTAACGCAGCACTGATAAAATAAGGCGATAATGATAGCCGCCTTTCGTTCGCAGTTATCTATATATATAAAAGAAAGTCGTGTTAGTTACACTATTTATAACTCAAGAACGGCTGAACCGATTTGGCTGAAAATTGGTGAGCAGGAAGCTTAGAGCCAGGAGACGGACATAGGATACTGTTTATCCCGTTCGACAGCGTTCCTGTGTGAGAAAGCACGTTTTTGCACGTTTTCGCACATTTGTGCGTGATTTCGCATGTTTTCGCGTGATTTTGCACGTTTTCGCGTGATTTCGCGGGTTTTCGCACGTTTTCATGCGTTTTCGCACGTTTTCACGCGTTTTCGTATGTTTTCGCGTCTTTTCGCCTAAGTTTTCTGTGCAGAAGTGTTCTGCAGCGGAGAACAAGCAAGCAATCAAGCAAAGATACAAGTGGAGCTAATAAAAGCGTGCTGAAAAGTAAAGTGAAGTATAATTAACAATGCCGCAACCAAGACGATCGAATCTTTCCCGACAAAGCCGTAATACAAGAAGGATACGAAACATTGCTAATTAAAGGACTGAAGAAGAACAAGAAATTGCACGTGAAGAGCGCCGAATTGGTATGGCTCGACTTCGTGCTTCTCAATCACAAGAGTAACTGTGCCTGGCTTACCACCGCACAATTTACGCCTAAAAGTTGGCTCCATAGTAATCATGCTTCGAAACATAAACCAACCAAAACTGTGCAACGGTACGCGTTTGGTGGTTAGAAAATTGATGAACAATGTAATTTACGCGACGATACTCAAAGAAAACTTTGAAGGTGAGGAAGTTCTCATTCCGAGGATTCCGATGATCCCAACCGATATGAGGTTTCAATTTAAAAGACTTCAATTTCCGGTTGCATTTCCGTCTTGCATTCGCCATGACCATCAACAAATCACAAGGCCAATCCTTGAAAGTTTGTGGTTTGAATCTAGAATATCCATGTTTTCCCATGGTCAATTATATGTGGCATGTTCACGGGTCGGAAGATCATCTGCGTTGTTTGTTTTTGCGCCTGATAATAAAACAAAAAATGTCGTGTATCACAAGGTACTTAACCGAAGAGTGCAACCTATGCATCAAAATACAGGAACAATAATGAGTGATTAATCTACTTAATTTTTTTATTTTTTATTTATTTTCTAATAAACAATTTAATTTAATAAATTCCAAAATCTGCATATTTATTGCCTTTAACTGCCAGTCCCTATGATTACAGCTTTGTATTTCTCTCTTAAACAAAAATCAATTCCAAAAAAACGCTCTGCTGCGTAATAGATTTTTAAATTATCTATTTAATATCAGAGCGTTTTTTTAAAATTCTTCTTTATTTGAGAGAAAAACACAAATCTGCAATTGCTTTATTATCACGAGTGCAACAAGGATAGTACAGTTTCTCACAGTGTGTGCGACGCGAGAAAAAGATGGGACCGGCTGTTAAGGCGGAACAGA
>BLKR01015909.1:0-44979 GCA_011170035.1 Teleogryllus occipitalis
AACACCACTGAGATCCGGGTTCGATTCCCGTCGAATCTCATGTGAAATTTGTTCCAACAAAACGAGTTTGGCTGCTTCACAAGGGCTAGTCCAACCCTTGTGAAGTGTCCTAAACCCCACCCCTATCTTTATTCCTTCCCAATTGTGACCGCTGGGTAGTGACGCAGGAGCGCGTAGTAGTAGGTCCATACGCGGAGATGCTACCTGGCGATCCTCTTGACAACCGACTGCGACGAGACGCGACAGACGTAGAATACAATGTTAACGGAGAATTACTAAAATAAGCGATGTTATTAACGGAGGATTACTAAAATAAGCGATGTTATTAATGGAGGATTACTCCGAGAAGCGCAAAACGCTCAACGCCCCCCCCCAAGAGGCTTGGAGACGCGTTGCGTCAATGTAGACGCAACAAATTTTAAAAAAAAGTTATCATATGTATAACGTTATCTATTGTGATTTACTGGAGCCTCCTTTTCCTCTATTTTCCTTAGATTTTTCCTCAAATTGCTCCGATTATGCTGATGTTGGCCTCGCCCCATTAGGGCCCGATCAATTAAATTAATTATTTGATTATATTTAATTCTTGTTTAATTGATGTCCGATTTGGTCTTTTTACCTCGACATACAACAGATATAGCTAATTAGCTGGACTCGAGATTTAACTATCAATGTGACTAGAATATGGGACCTCCGTTTCCGCAACTGCACACGTTAAAACAGACGAAGGGAGCTTTCTAAGAACTCATGAGGTTTTCTCAAACAACTATTTCAAATATTAAATGAAGGTGATATAATGCTTCAATAATGTTATTTTATCCTTGATTTCTACGTACAGAGGCTGACAAAAATATTGGAACGGACAGTAAACTGAGCATATTTGCAGCATTGCATGTAGACTAAAGGAAAGTGGTGAATTAAATTATTACTATTTTATAAATGGGGTTCCTACAATTTGAACATGCTGTGAATTAAACCATAATGTCGTTAAATGAAGACGAAATTAATTTTTTACAAATTATCATTCGAATTTTGGTTCGACAAAAATATTGGAACGGACGGTTGCCCGTCAATCATGACGTATCTTCAGAGGGCAAGGTGTTGACCTGCGTCAACCGTCAAAAGTCTGGGGATCCGTTAAAAGTCTCGCTTCATTTAGTGTGTGTCTAGCGAGTGAAACAGTTGCAACGAAACGAGCAATGGGGCGTCGAGGCAAGAACACGACCTTCAACCAACGTCAGCTGGTGGTTTATCACTACGCTAAAGGGAAAAGTTGCCAGCGTATTGCATCTTTGCTACAAATTAAGAAGTCTACAGTGTGGAATATAATTAAAAGATACAGAGATGAGGATATAATTAATTTACGGCGGCAATCTGGACGTCCCAAAATCCTGTCAGAACGAGATTAAAACTGTATTGTCAGAGAGGTGAAGAAACCCCCCCGAATAAGTGTTCCAAAAATTGCTGTACAGGTTGAAGAACACCTGAAGAAAAATGTACACCCTAAAACAATTAGACGAGTGCTAAGGAGAGCTGATTTTCATGTACGTGTATCAAGGAGAAAGCCTTTTATTAGCCAAACAAACAGAAACACACGACTTGTATTCGCTAAAGAGCATTTTGACAAGGACTAAATGTGGTGGAATACAGTAATCTTTTGTGACGAGAGTAAATTTCACATTTATGGCTCTGATGGTAGAGAAATGGTGTGGCGTCGACCGAATACAGGGCTGCAGGAAAATAATTTGCAGACAACTGTGAAACACGGTAGTGGTAGTGTTTTGGTCTGGGGCTGTATGTCTGCAAATGGGGTCGGAAAACTGGTCTTCATTGAAGAGAACAGGGACAGATTTGCTTATTTAAATATTCTAAAACAAAATTTGAAAGTTAGTGCAGAATTTTTGGGTATTTCGAACAATTTTGTGTTTTACCAGGTCAACGATCCCAAACATACAGCCCATATTGTGCAGTTGTGGCTGCTTTACAACTGTCCCAAAGTACTCCATCCTCCTCCACAATCACCAGATATTAACCCCATAGAGCATGTATGGTATAAGTTAGAGAAAGAAGTTCAAAAAACGCCCATAAGATCCAAGGCACATCTCAGGCAGAGGCTGGAAAAAGAATGGAGCAAATTAACGACGTGGTTCACAAAAAAACTCGTACAAAGTGTACCCAAAAGGTTAAGTGAAGTAATTAAAAGAAAGGAAAGAGCTACTAAATATTAATTTCAAAGTACATTACTAATTTTATGGAAATTAAGGTTGTGTTTGGTATATCGTTCCAAAACTTCTGTGGCGTAACAAATGTTACTACTTTCTTGATTTTACAAGATTAAAATTATATTTTTTATTTATTGAAAAGTGTTTTATGACATTTAGTGATTTAAACTTAATGTGATGTTATATAATAAATCTCTTCATATTCATTCTTTTTTGGTAAACATAAGTGTACTTTATTCTGAAACATCACTTCGTTCCAAAACTTTTGTGAGCCTCTGTAATAGATACTTCATCAGCCTCGTCTAAAATGATGGTTACACCCGAACGTAACAGTTGTGGAGTGAATGAAGTGGACGTTTCACTGTGTTCCATTTAAGAGATGAAATGCAATACAACTCTACTTTAAAAATAATATCCATCAGTTTGAGTTTTCCAATCAGAATATATAGAGCGATTTTCCTAAGCATGAGCCAAAGTGACAGATAGTGCTGGCAACATAACTGAAGATTCTGTGATCGTCGTGCCCTTGAGCCAATTAGACTCCCTTCCGTCATTCGTTCGTTTGCAGTTGGCTAACTTGTAAATAGCTTCGACTCATCCTTTTGTGATGTCCTCGTCCGACAAAAATATAGTGTGCCATGAGGAATAATTGAAATTAGGAAGTGCAGTGTTATGTGCCCTTCTGTAAAAATTCTTTTTTTCTATTAACATTACATTGAATTTACTTTTTGTGTGATAAATATTATGTTTATTTTAAAACCCAGACTTGAATGCGAGATGCGTGCCGATGCAGTAGTTCCGGCCTTTAGGCTGCTGTGTGGCGAGCTGTGATTGAGAGCTTTCTATTTACAATCGTGGCAGTTTTCTTTTACTAAATGTGAGAGAATGTTAAGAGATTTTCCACTTACGAAATTAAATTTAAATATTTCCCAGACTCGCGTACGTGCATATACCTCAGCGAAACTCTTAGACTTCTGCATAGAGATGTTTTCATAGGAGCCAGTAGCACTTTACGAAGAGGCGTGGATGAACAGCTGTGACGGCGGAGGGATACGTCTCTGAAACACATGTAGTGTTGACTTGTTTTCGCGAACTGTCACTTTGGCTCATCCTTACGAAAATCGTTCAATATCGTCGTGGTAACCACAATAGAACGCCTGTAAAAAGAAATCACGTTTTGTTTATTACAACATTATGATCAATATAGAGAGCTGAAGCAGTTGCAATAGGTGACAAAAGACGACGGACTAATGAAAAACCGAATATCATGATTTTACATTTGTGAAAGCTACTGTCAAGACGGAGAGGTAGAAAACGTGGATCTTTTCTGTTATACGTATAACAGTTTACTAGGCGACCATTTGGTGTGAAAATGCGTTGGTTATACAATTTTTTGCAAATTCGTTGACATTAAAATTAGATATCTAGTGTGAAAATACGAATAATCACTTCACTAACTCAAAGGAAGAGTGTCCAACATAAACTTCCGATTTACCAACTAGTAATATAAAATTAGTCGAATTGTGGGTTTGCGGGGGATTTCGGAGCGACAGGGGCCAATAGAGCATAATAAATTAGTAATACAGTAATAGAATTACTATTAAATTGTAATAATACTGTGTGTTTTATGTAAAACTAACGTTTAAATGTACCGTGTAAATATTCATTGACTGGTATTACAACGTTCATCTGTTCACATTGCAGAGAATCGATTCAAAAGTGTCTCGGGTGAAAGGAACTGAATCTCTCGCCTGGTGAAATGGTATACGTATAACGGAAAAGGTCCGAATACGTTTTTTGTTCCTCCCAAAAAACTTCGGTAGATTTGAGATCCTACCTATTGCGGTTACCTCGACGATATCCCAGCATCATGTCCGCCTACTTTTAAAATTCTTTCCCCCTCCTGGTCAAGACGGTTTTGGGCTGCGAGAGCTTCCTGACAGCTCTGCTGGGAAATGCGTAATGTTATTCTCTGAGAACGAAAGGCTCAGTTGAGCACCTTTGAATTAATTTGCGTCAGACTGTCCTCGTCTCTGTGGCATCAATCCCCCTCTTCACGAACGCGAGAAGTAAACTAGGGCGCGGACTAATTTTTATGAACACAGCGTTGATCGTGGCAGGAGCAAAAAAGTCATCGTATTAGTGTACTGCATTTGTTGAACTTCAGCAGAAAAGTTGTTAATTAACGAACCTTACGAGTCAGAAAATTCCCAAAACTACAAACCGTATTCATCAATACTGGAGCCACACGTCGGGTATCATTTAATATTTTGCAAAATACGGAACAGTGAAGAAGAACATTGCATACACATTCACTGCATTGCATTACATGGTTAAGCTTAGACTATTGCATTTTATAAATACATCCACGTATTTTACAGTTCCTTGCCAAACATTAGATTCGTTACGAGAAAACAATATATTACATTGTTAATACGTGGATACATTACATTGTTAATACGTGGATGTATTACATTGTTAAGCTTATGCTATTGCATTTTATAAATACAACCCAGTATTTTACAGTTCCTTGCCAAACTTTAGGTTTGTTACGAGAAAACAATACATTATATTTCAAGATGATATTTCAGTTTGAAGATGATATTTCTAATAGCGAATTACATGGTTGACGAAAAAAAATTTAACTAGAGAATACAAAAAAATATATTTTATCACTGACATTGATAACTATACAGCATTTTAGAACCTTTTTTGATAAAGTGCGGATACAAGAATTGATTCAAAATTCTCTTCATCAAAATACCCCTGCACGTACTTTAGAATCAGTAAACATATTTTGTTTAAATGATTCATATGAAAGGGAACATTCCAGTTATCGTAGTTAGGAAAGGTGCTGCGCCTAATGAGGTGTACAAGATATGATTTAATTTGTATATGATTTAATTTACTACTTCGGTCCTTACTCGTTATGGCAACTTGTTCTTTGCGGTTTTAATTTTAACTTGTTTTCGGTCGTTAAACATTTTCAATGTTTTTATGAAGGTCACTAGATTTGAAATTTTCCAGATGTTGTTCCACTTCTGTTGCATTGACTTCTCAACGATATTCCACCTAAGTATCTATTCGTTATATTCCTTTATTTGCAGAATGAAAGAAGCAAATTAAGGAAATACACATTGTAACAAAGTAAATACAGAAAACAAAAGAAACTGAAGTATTACTCATTGGATCATCTAAGGCATTAAAAGTCAGTACATCAAGAAGGACCATTAACACCCAACAAATGTGCGCAATTTTTTTAACTCACCTACAAATATTAAACGAATAAAGTCCACACCTTTAAGCGCTCAAGAGTTTCAGTTGTCTAAAATATTACAAATACATTCATTCGAAGGGTCAAGGAGAACAATATTGTTTTTTATTTGACATTATTTAACTTCCTTCCTGTTTCTCTTACACATCTTTCACGTGCTACCTCAGATTGAATAGTTCATCTCCAAATGTACGAATCTCGACCTCGAAGGAAGTCAGCTTCCTAAAAGATATACAAGACAACAAATAATAAGCAATATTACTATGCTACAGCTATGTTACATATATTCTCTGCGAAACTTTCAGACTTCTGCATAGAGATGTCTTCACGATAGGTTGGTTGGTTGGTTGGTTTTTCGTGTTTCCGGGCGCGTCAACTGCTTCGGTAATTAGTCCCGTAAGTGTAGTGCATGCTTGTTCTCGGGAGATGGCAGTGATCTTTCCCCGCTGGATGGCGAGAAAAGGCGCCGACCTTCAGACGGTTTCCCCCTAACCAGGACTCTTCCACCAACGGGGCACCACCCCAGCCGGAACAAGCTCTGAGCTCCAGAACGGTCTCCCGGAATATGTGGTAGTGTAATGCATGTTAGTGTAAGTGTGCGTGTGTGTAAGGGGAAAGGAGAGGACAAGGAAGAGGAAGGAAAGATCGCGCGCGGTCCGTGGCCCGTTCGGTAGGGTACTGCTCCGGCATTCGCCAGGTGTTGATCGGAGAAACATCGGAAAACGACCGATCAGAGCCGCCGGCCTCTAGAAATATCCTCCAGACAGCGACTGAATTCGACCTAGCTGAAAAGCTAGTGTCGAAAATCCTGCCGCCGTCAGGACCTCCCGGTCAGAGGCGTTGCAGTGACATCAGTTGATGCACTGAGCTACCGCTCCTCTTTGCGAGAGCCATAACAAAACACTACGAAGAGGCGTGGTTGAACCAAAGATATTGAACAGCTGTCGCGGCGGAGGGATACTTCTCTGAATTACACGCGATGTTCACCTGGTTAGCGAACAGTCACTTTGGCTCATTCTTAGGAAAACGCTTCTATAACGTGAGACGCCTTCCTACTTCCCACGCGGGAGCGGGAGCGGGTGTTGGCGCGTGCGCCGCCGCTATCTCGCCGAGCATCCGCAGCGCTGCGCTCGCGCTGCCAGATCAGGCGCACCTCGTTCTTGACGGCTCACTCCCGAAGCAGGCAAGCTGTTCGCGAGCGGAGAAATGAAGATGAGGCTCGAGCGGTTTCACTGCTAAATCATGGGAGACCTCTTTGAAGCGGGTGATGGGTGCTATACTCGTATACGGCTTTCTTGCAGGTTCTACAACGATTGATTGATTGACTGATTTTTCGTGTTTCCGGGCGCGTCAACTGCTTTGGTCATTAGTCCCGTTAGTGTAGTGCATGTTTTTCCCCCGGGAGATGGCGGTAATCTTCCCCCGCTGGACGGTGGGATCCGGCACCGACCTACCGTCGGCTAGTGGGGTTTCACCCTAACCAGGACTCTCCCACCAGCGGGGCAACGCCCCAGCCGGGACAAGCTCTAAGCTCCCGACAGGTCTCCCGGAATATGTGGTAGTGTAGTGCATGTTAGTGTAAGTGTGTGTGTAAGGGGAGAGGATAGGACAAGGAAGAGGAAGGACAGATCGCGCGCGGTCCGTGGCCCGTTTGGTAGGGTACTGCTCCGGCATTCGCCTGGTGTTGATCGGAGAAACCACGGAAAACTACCGATCAGAGCAGCCGGCAGCAGCTAGAATTCTCCTCCAGACAGTGACTGAATTCGACCTAGCTGAAAAGCTTGTCGCCATCAGGACTCGAACCTAGGACCTTCCGGTCAGAGGCGCTGCAGTGACATTTTATGCACTGAGCTACCGCTCCCGGTTTCTACAACGCCATTTCAGCATTTTATTCCTCAGAATCGATGTCAAGGGAGTTCTAATGACGGAAGGGAGAGTTCTAGGTGAATAAAAATACGTTGCTTGGACAGGCGCTGGCACTTGATGGTGTTATATGGAAACACCCATGCCTTAGGCGGGATTGGATCCAGCACCCCACACATACCCGCTCACAATCAAGGATTCATCCACAAGCGCCAGCTCGTACTAATCGCGCACTTTTTTCTTGATACTCCACAGCGGGGGATGCGGGGAGGGGCGGGTTCAGTCTACGTCATGTCAGAGCATTGTTGTCAACTTCATCGACAAAACTCAGCATTATTGCGCGTCTTGGACTACATAACAATGAGAAACAAAGCAAGGTTTTTTTAAAATTGAACAAATATTAATAGTCATAGAAAGTATTGAGTAACAAAAAGGAGCACCGTACGCACAGGTCGTTAGAAAGAGCGAGCGAAAACTGAGAAGTCCGCATTGTAAAGGAGTAAAGTGGGCAGCACTGCAAACTGAACCGTGACGTTTCGAGTTGAGCTGATATTTTCTACCAGGCCGTGCTGTGCCGGGCTGAGTCAGAACTAGGGAGCTGGAGGATCAAGAAAACGTGCGCGCATAGTATTTACATCACTTAAATTAACTCCATTCTTGCCAACATCAGCATTCCCACCGGTTGAACTTAGTTCAGAGCCAGCATTGTTGCTGACTTAGGGACTCTCAAGTCGTCCCAAGGCTTGGGTCCCGACGGAGGTGAATTTTCGACCTAGCTACTCAGCTAAATCCACCGTCAGGAGGAGAATTCTAGTGGTCGGCTCCTCAGATCGGCGTTTCCCGTTGTTTCTCCGATCAACACCAGGCGAATGCCGGAGTAGTGCCCTAACAAATGGAACCAGAAACACGCACGATCTTTCTTTCCTCTCCCTTGCTACAATCTCTCCCTTTACACTGCCAAATACACCTACCTGCACAACACTGCCTTACATGTCGGGAGCCTAAAACTGGGGCGGTGCCTTGCTGGGATAGAAACCTGCAGGGGGAAACCTTCCGTAAGTCGGTGTGTAAGTCGGCGCCGGATCTTACCATCCAGCGGGAAAGGAACACCGACACGTTGCAAGATCGAGCATTCACCACACTAACTGGACTAATGCCATGGCCGGAAATATCAACATACCAACTCACTCACTCATTCACCCATCCATTCATCAAAAACAAACCAACACACCAAAACAAATCAGCAAACCAACCTAAACGTATTTAGTTTCAAAACGCATCGCATGTTGCGAATAAACCAAGGACATGCATATCAATTCAGTAATCTAAACAGTATTTTGATATTTCTGAGCAGAGCATTGGTAAACAGTTTAAGTATTTAAATAAGTATTTATCAGATTAGTTTTGGGAACTGTAAGTATTCGGGATATGATGGCGAGGAAATACGAATTTACAAATACGAAATGATTCTGTCTCAGTATGGATCTTTGCAGAATATTTTGGGAACACGTTAAATAATTTATTCGTTCCGTAACATTATTCACTCTAATACATTATTATTGTCATTATTATTATTATTATTGTTATTATTATTGTTATTATTATTAATATTATTGCTTTATATGCTCTTCAAAATGCCTGGAAGTATCACGTTTGTGGTTGCGGGAGTGGTTTCGATTTAATTATAGTGTGTGGGAAGGCTAGAATGCACATGAGTGCGTTCAAACGTAAGAAAGTGTGTGTACATGTGTAAGTAGGTACGAGCGTACGCGTGTGCTACAGGAAGTAGGTGCCTGAGCAGAGCCAGCTAGCATTTCGGATCGCATGCACAAACCAGTTCTGCAAAGAAGGGTGACCTGCAAGAAGGTATCTCTCCGCTACATCTATGTGTATTTATTCTAATTATACACTTGGAAATTGGGTCAATTAACTCATGTCAGTTGTGAAATGAGGTGAAGATTACAATAGTTTTTCGTACAATATTAGTCATTCTCGCGCATGTTGGATGAGAGGAAAGTACAAATTGTTTCGATGCTATGTCTTGATATCACGAACAACGTCAGTGTCTGTTTATTTCATTAATTCATCACCAGTGTTCACACATAAAACTGAGGAAATAAGTCATATTTGGGGCCTAATCTCGAATAGAGACAATTATAAATTTATAACCTTTCCTTGGTGTAAGTTGAGAGTAAAGGGTGCACATTTCAAATGTACCGCATCCAAGATTTTTTATTCCCACCAAATTCGGCGAGCTTAAGTGCAAAGAAAAAACAAAGAAAGGAACAAGTAACTGTTTCAAAGCAATATCCTGATATCACGAACCGCCTCAGTGGCCAATTAATTAATTACTAGTGTTCACACACAAAACGAAGGAAATAAGTCATATTTTGGGCCTAATCTCGAATACAGACAATTATAAGTTAATAAACTTTCCTTGGTGTAAGTTGAGAGTAAAGGGTGCACATTTCAAATGTACCATTTTTTATTACCACCAAATTCGACGAGCTTAAGTGCCAAGAAAAAATAAAGTAAGGAACAAGGAATAAGCGCCCAAATAACCGCTCCGCAAAAGGCCAGCAGAGGCCACTAATTCCTCGGGCCGGGCCGAAACAATCATCGCGACAATAATACGTAAAGCGCCTCAAATTGTCATTTTATGCCGTTTATATAGCATATAAGCTGCACTGCAGTGACATCGCCGCCTTCAAATACGCTCGCGTAACGTCATGTGATGTGAAGAGGAGCTTTCCCAGATATAAAATTATCCTCAGCGACCACCGTAGGTCTTTTAAGATGGAAAACTTGAAAATACACCTTGTGATCCAATTCAACTCAAACTGAAGACTGAGAGGAAATGAAAAAAAAACATTAAATAAGAATTATGCAATAGTAGAGCAAGACATTTTGGTTTATGGATTTTATTGTACTGTAGTTGATTTGTTTTACAAACACCAGCAAGTTTTTTAAAATGCTAGTTAGTTCCGAAGACTGCAAACCGTATGTACCATACTCACTAACTTTTCTCGTTGTCAAATTGTCGTTTTATGCCGTTTATATAGCACTTTATCCAGTGGATTTAGCGCTTCAGAAAATGTGTGGACAAAAACTTTAGAGCAGTTTTACAGAAAACTTATTTTTAAAATAGCCAATACTTCACTCAACTTTAGCAAAGACGAATAATTTTTCAAAACAATATACGTGACATTAAATAACTAATTGCGAAGAACAAATTAACATTTGAAGAAAAAAATCTCAATTTTCAATAATGTAGTTTTACGAGAGAATACAAAAATAATGGAAGTGTAGCAGGTAATAGTTTGCCGATTGATTGTGGTAACTTGAAGTTACAAATAATATATTTTTTGTGTTGTAATTTAAAGTGTTATTATTTAAAGTTACCTCAAAAGAGAGGTGAACGGACAGCGAGGTTGAGTAAGCGAAAAACAGCTACAGCTGCATTAATTGGAGATACCAGCGATTGCGGGCCGCTACGAGTGCATGAGCTATTGCATGACGTAAGTCATGAGAAACCATATGATTTTCAAAAATCAAAACAATACATGAATATTGCTTTTAAGTCTTGTTATTCAATGCATTTAGTACTATCCCTAAAATAAGAACGAAGAAAAATGGGTCATCTTTCAGAAAATCTTTTTAAAATTTTCCATATTTCAATCAAAATTGCACGAAAACTACAAATATTTTCAAAACATTTACATCACATTAATTAAAGAACTACGCGTAATTGTGGAAAACAAATTTCATTTGAAGCAAAAATCTCTCTTCAATAATTTATTGTAAGAAAATATTCAAAAAATGTCAAACGTTTGCCTTTTTCAAAAATTCAAGGTTAGTAGTGCAAATTGGATCTGTGGTATCTTTATAAGTGAATATTATCCAATTCTACATGAAATTTAAAGAAAAATATCTGAGAAACGTTTGAAAAAAGCTTGAAAGTGTTCCAGAGGCTTAATTTGAAGTACTTCTGAAATTTAAAGAATTCTTTTTCAAATTCTAGGGCTTCAAGTCGAGTCAGATTGAAGGGAGATATTCGTTCTGGTAATAATCCTACGAATATATTGGGCGCTCTTGTTGTTCACAGACAGACGGAGGGAGACAGACCGACAAACTGGAACAGACAGGCGCACAAGCGGACTGATGGACGTTATCCAGAGCGTTCCCATACGGTTATCCATACGGTTTTGGAAACCTTTCCCGGGCGCCAGCTCGGAACCATGCACGTTCCTGTGGTGTCCATATTGCAATGAACTTATGCAAATATTTCAAAGAATCCAGGCAATCGTGATATTAAAGTCAGTAAATAGTAATGATTGATTGACTTTTTCGTGTTTACGAGCACGTCAACTGCTGTGGTCATAAGTCCCGCTAGTGTAGTGCATGTTTTTCTCGGGAGATGGCGGTGATCTTCCACCGCTGGATGGCGAGATCCGGCGCCGACCTACAGTCGGCTAGTGAGGTTTCCCCCTAACCAGGACTCTTTCACCAGCTGGGCACCGCCCCAGCCGGGACAACCTCTAAGCTCCCGAGCGGTCTCCCGGAATCTGTGGTAGTGTAGTGCATGTTAGTGTAAGTGTGTGTGTAAGGGGAGAGGATAGGACAAGGAAGAGGAAGGGCAGATCGCGCGCGGTCCGTGGCTCGTTTGGTAGGGTACTGCTCCGGCATTCGCCAGATGTTGATCGGAGAAACCACGGAAAACTAGCGTTCAGAGCAGCCGGCCGCTAGAATTCTCCTCCAGGCAGCGACTGAATTCGACCTAGCTGAAAAGCTAGCGTCGAAAATCCTGCCGTCGTCAGGGCTCAAACCCAGGACCTACCGGTCAGAGGTGCTGCAGCAAAATAGTAATGAGGATACCGTAAGACTTACAAGTAAGTTCCTGGTGGAGCACGCGGTTGCGGAGCAGAGGACTGCGGATTGTACGATTTGCTTACTTCGCCACTTACCTTGAGAACTCATTATTGATTCGAAGGACCAGTATTCGATTTAAAGGCTGAACAGACCCTTGGCACATCTGAAATAGACTTCCGAAATGCTCTAGTACGAGGGAGATGGGCAGTTTACTTTTCAAACTTTTTCAATGAGGGTTCTGTTTCCCGAGTTTGAAGGTATTCGCAAAATGTTGCTATAGACTTTTGCAGGTAGAAGGGTGAAGTGTACAGTGATGGGGATGATGGAGGGATTTTGATGGAGCAGTGAGTTTTGCGTTATGAATTTATGGACAATTTTGAAGTTCTTTTGATTAACAAGGCCCGGGGTGCGCGTTTCTGGCACGAATATTGGTGTTTATTTACATTGCAATAAATGTTTCTCTGCTCTGAATCCATTAATTCTTATTATTCTCTAGGCATGAAAATCAACTAAACGTGAGTATCCAACATTATTTATTTTTTCTAATCTTAATCTGATTTACGTGAGCGATGAACTGAAAATTAACTATTCTAAATTTAATTAAAGGTAAAATTTAACTAATGATGTTCTTTAGAAAGTCTTTTTCCAAGCATTAGTTGTTTAAATAGGGCTGTCACTATGAATAATAACTATGTTTATAAACTTTTAGTAAAATCACTGCACTACGAATACAAAACACCACTGCACTACGAATACAATGAAAGATAATTATAGTCCATCACCTGCTCCTTACAATATACGTTATGTACGTTGTGAATTAAACCTTATTATCCATATTGTGTCACCATTTTAGACGTGATAATATACTGACATAATGATAATGTATACAAAATTGTGTTATGAATATAGGTTACTGCAAAATACAAAAGGCATTTGGGCCTTTTGGACCAAATTTCATTAGAATTGTTGATAATATAACCAAATTTTATTATGAATATTTAATAATTAGCGCAAACTTTTATTAGACGTGTTTCACTGGACCTGCTGTCAGACTTTCTAGAATGAGACCTCTAACCCTAGAAACACCAATCCCCTCGCCCCGAATAGAGTTATTTGCGTTGAAAAAGAAAATAATTCGAGAAAAGCGGATCACGTATGTCGGTCGGTGTCGACACTTCTCTCCTAGTTTTACGCAGGCCCCACAATGGCCTGGTTTTCTCGGAACAAAGGTAAAGTACTGACGTGGGCCTCGATGTCATCTACCAGGAGCAGTAGCTCAGTGCATCAACTGATGTCACTGCAGCGCCTCTGACCGGGAGGTCGTAGGTTCCCACTCCCCACAGCGGCAGGATTTTCGACACTAGCTTTTCAGCTAGGTCGAATACAGTCGCTGTCTGGAGGAGAATTCTAGCGGCCGGCTGCTCTGATCGGTAGTTTTCCGTGGTTTCTCCGATCAACACCAGGCGAATGCCGGAGCAGTACCTTACCAAACGGGCCACGGACCGCGCACGATCTGTCCTTCCTCTTCCTTGTCCTATCCTCTCCCCTCACACACACACACACACACACACACACACACACACACACACACACACTTACACTAACATGAACTACACGACCACATATTCCGGGAGACCGGTCGGGAGTTTAGAGATTATCCCGGCTGGGGCGGTGCCCCGCTGGTGGGAGAGTCTTGGTTAGGGGGAAACCCCACTAGCCGACGGTAGGTCGGCGCCTGATCTCGCCATCCAGTGGAAGAAGATCACCGCCATCTCCCGAAAAAAAACATGCATTACACTAACGGGACTAATTACCACAGTAGTTGACGCGCCCGGAAACACGAAAAAATCAATCAATCGATCGATGTCAACTCATATGCCCGCGGCTGCTCTTGGGGTGTTGGTTTAGGCATCTCTGCTCATCTAGTCTCAGAACTACGGTTTCCTCTCTCGTCTTAGCGACCATGACCTCCAGTTACCGGCAGTCGTGACTGCAGCCCGAACAGTCAGCGACGTCATGAGGATTGCGGAGGCATCCTTGACCCTGAAAGAAAGCTGAAGGATTTGTGACTGACATTGAATAACAGAAAATGCAAAAAATATTCCAGGAAAAAAATAATTACAGTATTTTATTAGGGTCAAAGGGTTTCACTATCGGACACACGCAGGATTGGTGTCACGTTGCCTCAAAAAATATTGTAATGCCAAGGATAATGGTTTTCTTGACAAGCATCGAAAAAAGTGACTCCTAGTGACGAATCATTGTCGGAAGTTTAACGTGCAAGGATCATAGAACTCGTGCGTTAAACGATAAATTATGTCGAACAATAATGATATATGGGTTTCCATTTTCAACATTCACGAAGTGAAAATATTCGTGTTTTACACGATTGGGTTTCAAATACAAATTTGTAGGTTCTGCTCTGAGTTGTTGCCCCCAACTTTTGCGTTCCCTTCAAATCGGCAGGAATTCATCAAGGTGTTAGAGGCAAATTCATAATTTACATTTATTTTATTGATTCATTGGCAGCGTTCCAATAAAATAATTGTTCTGAATTTTGATAAAAACTCTTCTGTGAGTCGTTTTACGCTTCAAGTGGAAAATTCCAGTTTTGCATATTTTTTTATGTGTGGCGTTGAAGCTAACGTTAATTTTTACGCGTAATTAGTTTTTAAGTCAGTCATATTGTAATAAAATAAAATTATTGACTTCTTAATAATTAATACTATATATATATATATATATATATATATATATATATATATATATATGGTTTTTACTGTGCCATTAAAAATTTACATATTGGGGAAAATAAAAATATCCCTTAAATTATTTATTTTGAGCCGATGATTCTATGTCATACATCATAAATTTGTATACGGTGACTTAATGAAATATTAAATAAAAACGCTTTCAATTTCAAAATAAAACAGAAACATTTATTGGTAATAATAATAGTAATAATAATAATAATGATAATAATAATAATAATAATAATAATAATAATAATAATAATAATAATAATAATAATAATAATAATAATAAACTTGGCACAATATAGTTTGCAAACTGAAAAGAACAATATAAATTTAATCAATTCAACAGATTTCAAGAACAGTACCTATATTTACCTTCTTCACCTTTCAATTAACCAAAGGCCCTTTATTTATGTCCATTTATATATGTACACTTTACTAATGACTCTCCCAAATTTTGTAGTACATTTACTTTTCAGTAATATTGACCTAAATCAAGTATACTGCTAATATCGCATTACCTTTCTTACATCCAAATTCTTCACAGATTTACGCCCCTCTGACTAAAAACTATCAATCATTTACGTCCTCATTCCAAAACGTCCACTTTCTTTCTGGTTGTTGATTTCATGCGTCTTCTTGCGTCGACCGTCTTCATGACATTGAAAACATTTCCAACTTGTGTTTTTATTACAGGAGGGCGTGTGTATAATAACTTGATGACAAATATGGACGAAATATCACCTCTACTTTCAACACGTTACACTATAGAGATAGAGATGTATACAATTTAGATAGTATGCAATTTTAAACATACAGTAATTCCTGTTTATTACTCCTAGGAAATTTATGAACGGATATGTATGTATGATGAAGTTAACCGTCATCTTGTGTACAAGGTTGTTTAGGTTGTTTATCAGTGGTTGCTAACACGTAATTATCAAGTTGGTAGTACTGATCGAAGTGAGATTGGCGTGGAGCTATGAAAGGTGCAGTTACTAACCTCTTCCGTATTCAGTGAAGTCATCCGTCAATGAAGTCATCCGTGAAGCCAGTCCGCCATATTGGTGGGTCCAAAACACGTCTGTCAAACCAATCAACCTTCTGTTACTACAGATCAAAGAATACGTCATTAGCTGCTCGTGACGTGGGAGTAAGTAAACTAACAATAACCATGTACGACAAACACAGGATAAAGAACACACGATAAAGAAGTTCTATCAAAATCGTGTTTTTGAAAATGAACATTACCTGCAGTAATTGCTAGGCTACCAATTATCTCTTCGTGCAGCTCTAATCCACAAAGCTCTCCCCTTTGGATCAGAAGGAAATCTTTAAGAAAATATTAAGGAAAAATAACTTACAAGAGTTAGTAAATGTTCGAAATTACATGGAGTAGCCATTTACTTGTGGAAGGTAATTTCCGGTTATCCGGTACGGTTTGTACAACCGTTAGCGACAAAAGTAACCATAACGAACTGTTACAAAAAGCTAGCTATTCAGAAAAAGGATTTTAAATATTAAAGACGATGCCAAACAACACAACTGAACACGAGCATAGCTACAAGCCACAGAGCACTCACATGCAGCTTGTCTATGTTATAAGCTCTTTCTGGACTCTCCAATATGGCGGAGGTGGCTTCAAGTTTGTGACGTCATGCCATCTCCCTGCATTCATAGCTCTATGGAGATTAGCATCGATAGAAGATTGTCAAAGTGTTTGAGAGAGGAATATATGATCAGAGACTTTTACAATCAAATGAGAAGTGAAATTTACGAACGATTGGCATCGGAGAAATGTCGTGAATCTGAAAATAAAAGAGGGAAACGGTGCATAAACGTACCAGAGAATTGAGTCCAAAAATTGATTGCGACATTCTTAATTATTAAAGCCAAGATAAGACTGCTATTTTTTAATTATTTTGGATTTGGTCTAGGCCAATCTATTTGTATTATTAAATATTTTATATTTGTTAGAAATGTACCACAATGGAATGGTTGGTTAAATCAATTTTGATAGAAGCGGCTAATACTCTATGAGAGTATTATAACGCTGGAAAAGTATACACAACGCAACTTAGAACTTACCATTAAAACATGAGAACTATGATAATACGTGATGTTGATGTTGTATAGCCAGTAAATTATAAACAAGATAGAAAAAAGAGATGAATGATTAAAAGTAAAAGAACGAGCATACTTAGCTAGAAAAGAGTTATACTTAGCTAAGATTGAAAATGAAAAGCAGGAAAAATTAGCCCGAAAAGAAGTTTAAATTAAATAAAAGAATTTGAGCTTGAGCATAATCTTTGAAAATATCAGTAATGGTAAATTGTTATAACTAGGACCTGGATTGTAATGACAAGTCATATTTTTTCTGAACCTTCGGGTGAATTTTAAAACAATTTATTGCCGAATCCAGATATATTCGATTAGAAAAATGTATTTTATTGTGCATATAAAATCATTTTTATATCGTTTTTGGTAAAAGGTCATATTTTAGGCAAATTGTGCCATAAATGCATATATTTACCATATTTTTAAGGACAGCTTTTAGTAAAAGGTCACATTTTGGTCAAATTTGGCCCGAAATTCATACATATGACATATTTTGAAGGACGAAAGAATACAAAGCTTGAAAATGTGTATCGCATGGCAATGTATTAGGTAATATTGTCACAAATATACTCAGCAATTATACCGCAAAGGATTATTTGAAACGTAAGTGAATTTGAACGGAGTTGGGTCGAACTCGTGGTCATGTGGCTAAAAAACTGTACAACAAATTGCTGAGTGTTCTTCAGCGAAATCTTGAATATTATACAATGTACAAAATTATCGATATAGTTTCTGGAAATGCCGCAACATTTGAAGACAATGAACTAAATATGCACTGCAGTGACATCGCCGCCTTCAAATACAGTCCCGTGACGTCATGTGATGTGGAGAGGAGCTTTCCCAGATACAAAAGTATCCACAGCGACTACCGTAGGTCTTTTAAAATGGAAAACCTGAAAATACACCTTGTGATCCAATGTAACTCTAAAAACTGAAAACGGAGAGTAAATTTTAAAAAAAATTAACCAAGAAGTATGCAGTAGTAAAGCAAGACATTTTGGTTTATGGGTTTTATTGTACTGTACTTGATTTGTTTTACAAACACAAGCAAGTTTTTTAAATGCTAGTTAGTTCCGAAGACTGCAAACCGTATTTACCATACTCACTATCTTTTCTTGAGTGAATTTTGTATTTATGTTATACCTAAAAAGAAACAGGAATTTTTGGAAAATAAACTTGAATAACTTCATATTTTATTTTTTTAAGATCTTAATGTAGGTTTTAGGTCATAAATGCTTGGATCCCTTTGAGTGGGTTTATTAAATTGAGTGTTTGATGTCTGTAGAGATCTCGGAATTTATAATGTGGGAAAATACCGAAGGAAATGAATCAAAGGGCGGTAAAAAATTGATGTTTGTCATATTTTCGGCGTATTCTCTAATTTTTAAAATTTAAAAAAGTTAACATAGCAAAAGTATAGTTTTGATGAAAGATTTTTTTCTTCAAGAAAATCAGTTGAAAAAAACGAGTAGATCTCGCGTAACATCTGCTTGGAATTATTGCAATTCATAAAAAAAGATTTTAAAAACTACTCCAAAACTTCTCCAAGGATAGAGTAAAGGACGCTGAAAAGTGGCACAGCTCTTATTTCCGTTGATATTCCTGAATTTTCGAAAATTGAAAAAGTTAGAAATAATACGAGAAAGTATGTTTAGTTGAAGGGCTACTAGTTCCATTTGGTCTCATCGTGCGACGCTCTGATAAGAGCTGAATAGTACGCACCGGAGAGCTAACGCAGGTCTCTAGACGCTTTCCTCCTAACGATCGCTAGTCACTTTCGCCGCTGCCGAAAGGCCACACGTGCTCCGGTCATCGCAACTACACGCCTGCCGCTACACACCTGCTACCTGCCCACCAGATGTCTGTCTTCTGTTACGGTGAATTATTTGAAATCCAAGATGCACAAGTCCAAAATGATATTGCGACGTTATCGACTTTACTTTGTTACAAGCCAAAAGAAGAACAATAAAAATTTATCTTAGGGGGAATATATTTTAATGTTTATGCAATGAAGTTTGTTCTTGCTAAAGTACAGTTGGTAATAGATGAATTATTCCATCTGTTTATTCATTCATTTACTGTAATTTAAAAATATAAACTTCATACAGTAAAGAAACACACTTATATAACAGTTTGAAAATGCATATCAAGAGTGTTTTCAGTTTTTCATCTCATTTTCAAGACATCCCTCCTACACAAGACCCGACAAAAATATAGAAGAAACTAGTGGTGTTACAGAATGGCACAGACTTTCTCGAACTTTCTCTCCCCATCTCGATCAGGTTTTTCGTCCAGTTTCCCTGATCCATTGAGCAAATGTTGAGATGGCCCCTTGTTTTGCGTCTGGACATAAATGTAACTTAATTTTCTGTGCACGTCTTCTAGAATTCAGTGGGAAATACAATTATTCAAATTATCGTTTCCATGTTGTCGCGACAGGAAGTATTATTCCGAAGGACAACATGGATAAGAGCCAAAATTTATTGCTTATTTATCCTTGAAAATAGACTTTATTACATGGGAGTTTTTTTCTTTTTCTTTTTTTTCCCCAAAATTTTCACAGAATTTCACAAATTTTTCACAGAATTTTGAAAATGTGCACACAATTCACTTTTCCCCATAGCATGTCATACGCAGTTTTAACTGTTTTTTGACGTAAAATAAAAAAATAAATAAAAAAACTAGTTCGATTCCTGTTTTTTTAAATTTAAGATTGCATCAACATCTAGGTCATTAGCGACCACTATTGGAGTTAATGTTATGGTAACTGTGGGGATGAGACGATATGGTGATGATAAGGGGTGAACTCAAATACAACGATGTCCGAGGCTGGACTCGAATCCGTGTTCCTTCGGTCCCAGATAGCTACGACACTACTGCCTTAGCAATCTCGGCCACCGGATTGGCCCTAATTCTTTTCCGCTAGCTTTTCGGATTTGCTCCATTCTCTTCCCAGCTGCCATGCCCCAACTACATTTTCTACATATTTTTCCGCCCTGAAGCGAACAGACACAAAACTAAAATGCGACGTCAAGAATATTATATCAGAGCAAATCCTCATCCTGTAAGAAAATTTTCGTTGAAAAAATTTGAAGTTTTTAAGAACATGTCGTTTTAATATTACTTTAAATGTGAGATTTGAAGCTTATTTTCACAGAAAATTTTGAGTTTTCAAAAACCTTTGTTGGAAGACATTTGAAGCACTTCTACACACATATACAAAAATGTATACCGATGGCTAGAAATGGCATGATAATAATAGGCATATTAATGACGTGAGAGATATTTTAAATAATCTGCATAATGTTTGAGAAAAACATAACAAATGAAAACAGAAATATTGGCTATTATAGAGCACATTTGGCACTAGCCGTAAAAGGTTTGAAGAAAAAATTGAAGCCGTTTTTGGGAAATGGAGTTTGAGTTTTTCAATAAATTCAGAATCCTGAGATCATTACACAGAAATCATTTTGAGTTTTCGAGAAACATTATAAGGCATCATTTGAAGCATTTATACTTATAAATGCATGTATGTGAATAAATTAATTGCAATATAAATATTATAGACGTGAGAGAGATGTAAAAAAAATCACATTTTTGTAATTTCTGAAGAAAAACACACACAAAAGAATACAGCAAAATGGTGTGTATATCGTCTTACGCTTAGACCTATCCGAGCAAAAAGATTAAACAAATAACATTTGGAGTAATGTTTTAGAAATTTCTATGTTTTTGTTGTTTTTTAAAATTTTGTTCCTTATTTCATTCAAAATTGCGCGAAAACTACTAAAATTTTCAAAAAATGTGCATGACATTTATGAAAGAATTAACTGTGAAGAATAAATTTAAATACAGAAAAAACCTTATCTTAATTATTGTATTAAAAAATACGCGGACTTATAGAATTTGAAAAGCTGGTTGAAAACTCTTTTGCAGGTTAATGAAGTAATCTATACTAATAAAAGTGAATTCAACGACATGTAATCGACATCGATTCCACAAAAAGGTCACGAATTGACACGAAAAATTTACAGGCTCTTGTTTAGGATTTGACGCAGTGACTTTGCAAAGTTTGATAAAGATTAATTCAAAGCAAATACAGAAAATAAATCATTTAAATAATATGTTGGTAGATGTCCCACGAACATCATTTTTCGCCTGTCGCTGCGAGACAGGTTCCTAACATATTCCGCCAGAGGCCAGCAGCGATGCGGTGGAACCGCAGTGTACGCATAGCCGTACCCTTCACCGATTGCGATAAAACTTTGTCAACTTATTGTTTGCTCTTGTAGAAAGGATATAGGCATGGTACAATTATTGAAACTTCGCTAGATGGCGCTGCAGCACAAAATGTCGCTTTATTTAAATGCAATTTCCAATACGCCTGAACTTCATTGATGCTGAGTGTTACCGTGTGACGTGAGGCAATGTGACGTGAGGCAGAAGGACAGGAGGAGCGAGCGGCAGAAGATGCAGAGGAGAGGGAAACGAGAAAGAGAGGGAAAGAGAAGGAAAGAGAAAAAGAGGGATAAGAAATAGGGAAAATGAGAGGAAAGACAAAAGAGAGAGAAGGAGTGAAGAGAGGGAGGGGAAGAGAGAGGTAAAAGGGAGGAAAATAGAGCGTAAGGAGAGGGTATAAAAGAGAAGGAAAGAAATAGGGTGAAAGAGAGGAGGAGGAAATAAAAAAAGAGAGGGAAAGAAAGAGAGGGGAAAAGGAAATGTGATAAAGAGGGGGGAAAAGAGACGAAGGGGGAGACAGAAAGGTAAGAAAATAGGAGCAAAAGATAAAGAGAGAAAATAGGGAGGGAAAGAGGCAAAAGAGAGAGGGAAAGAAGAAAAAGAGCGGAAGGTGACAGAGAGGAAAAGGAGGGGAAGAAAAGAGAGGAAAAACAAAGAGGGAGGGGAAAAGAGAGAGGGTAAAGGGACAGAAAGATGGAGTGAAGAGAGAGGGGGAAAGAGAGGGAGGGAACACGAGAGGAGAGAGAGAGAGGGAGAGAGAGAGAGAGAGAAGAAGATAAAATAACTCTTAAATAAGAATAAAGAACAAGATAGCTCTTTCAAATTTCAAACGATATTTCAGAAATTAATTCTTCTGCGGCAGCAACGCGCCGGGTAGACGCTAGTATAATATAGCAGAAAAGTTTGTCATAATGCATGAAAGTATATGCTTTTTGTCTCCCCAGTAGATTTTTTTCGAACAACATTTTAGAGTTATTACTGAATAATATATTTTTCAAAAACGCGTCTCATTAAACTAATCGTTCCATGGTACTTTTGATCAAGAATTTCCTAACGTTCACTCTTCTCACTTCGGTAACAGAAGGCGCACGAAGATGGAGATAAGGACCCGGCAGAAGAGGATGCCCACTCCGTGATACTGATTTCCTAATTTTCAAGGAAGTAGGAAGTAATACATTTGTCTCTCGCAGCAGTTACACGACACTATTTCTTTAAATAGAAATATCCATTAAGGAGAAACTCAGTAAGAAAAATAAAAAAAAAGGTAAATTATGAGGTCCCTTGCTCGCCCTTTATAATCGCCACTGCAATGCAGCTGTGTGTAAAAAGCACATTGCGTCGTTCTAAATAGATTTAGTTTATTTCTTTTTAATTGTAGCAGATGTTTGTAAAGAAATTAAGCCAAATGCGAAATAAAACACACATGAACAATAAAACGACTAAATCGGGAGATTTAGATATACAGAAAGTGTAACGAAAGGCTTGACGCTAGACACTAAGCGGCGTGGGGCAAACCCAGAGGAGATAGTTGTCCGTTGCCCAAGATCATCCCTGTTTATCTTTCAGCGGGTTCTGACGATCCGTACCATCGTCAGAGGGGAAAACGTACCAGGAAAATGTATGGACTTTCCGGAAAGACCCACAGGATACATAGCATATCAAATTAAGTTTGAACTCAATCACGGGAAGTCATTGAAGGAATATACATTGAGCTTCAGTTTTGTATAAAAAAATTGAATACAAAATATTCGTATAGCACGTGCCAAGCAAAAGATTTTCATACATTCTATTTTTAAACATGACTATTGCTGACTTTTTCTATAACCTGAGCCTAAGATTTAATGGCTACTTTTGTGTTTAATAAAAAAGCGATAAATTCTTCAATGCCATAATAATTACAATTGTACATGATAATTCCATGAGCAACAAATCATATAAAACTTGTTTCAACTGCTTTTTTCTTATTTTGTACCTTGAATGACTTAAATATTGCTACCTAAAAATAATATTTATAAATACAGTACTTAGCGATAGTTTTTATTGCTTCACGTTTAAATCTTATAAAACTTGGGTGATGTAAATAAAGTGATGTTCCGAAAGTGTAGAATATAATACTGAAAGATATGATTGTTTTTAATATTTTACTTAAGCATAAAATATTACGTGAATGGTATAAATAAATTTAATACTATATCAATTCGTAATGCATGATCAAATTCTCTACATTATTATCCAGAAAATCCAGTTTAAAGGCAATAACAAGAAATATTGTGAATCACTCTTTCAAATAAACAAAAATTCCAACTCGAATTTCAAATAAACTAGAAAACTCCTACGGTTTCAAAATTACTGGACACAGGAAACGTTCGAGATACTAAAGTCCAAAGTCCACTGACCTGAGAATGAGACGAGTCAGCTTGTCAGAAAACATATGAGGGACTGCAAGGCATCGTTACTAATAATGGTAGGTGGTGGTGACGGTGATAATAGGTGAAGCTACTGCTACTGATCCGTGGCTGTGGCGGTAGTGGTGATGATAGAGGTGGTATCGATGGCATCACCACTGACATAAGAAATGGTGAAGCTGGGGGACATATTAAAATCATCGAAATTATCTATATCTTTTAAACTTATATATAAATATAGAAATCGTTGGTTTACAGCGTCTTAATCTCTGAATCTTCTGAGCCAATATCGATGAAACGTCTGTGCTAGGTTCCTTTAAAAGCCTAGAGTACTATAGGCTATGATTTACGACCATAAACCTTAATATAATATATGATTTAAGGCCATAAACCTGTATTTAGAGGAGACAACCTCGATAAAAATCCAGATTCTTCCCTGCTTGGAAGGTGTGCGAAGGGCTGGTAATACTCCCACGTAAAAAAAACTTACTCTCAAGCTTCAAAGAAGATGGCCGGACCGAAATTATGACGAATTTGGCAAAAAAAGTCAAGAGAGATGGAATAAAGGATATATTAAAGATTGCTGCTTGAAATGTAAGGGGTCTGTCCACAAAAGAACTAGAACTAGATAGGGAACTTAAAGAGAAAGGGACAAATATAGCCATTATTTCAAAAACAAAAAAGAAACGTAAAGGAACAAAAGACCTGGAAAATTACGGGAAGTAAGTGGAATCGTAATTCTTATAGATAAAAAATGAAAAAACAAAATCGAAAGTTATATGTTTGTTAATAAAACATTGATAGTACGCTTAACAATAAAAAGAGGGTATCTTACTATATTTGGTGTGTATGCTCCTGAAGAAGGCTCTACAGAACTAACTGAAGGATTCTATGAAGTTCTTCAACAATATTACCATCAAGCCAATAAAAACGACCATAAAATTTTGTCAGGGGACTTCAATGTCAGAGTAGGTAATATACCTATCACCCAAATAGTTGGATCTTTTGGAGAGAATTAATTGAATAGAAATGGACGAGATTAGAGAATTTGCCACCTACAACAACTTATTTGGAAGAAAAATATTCGTAAGTATACAGGGACGGCAAGAAGTCTGAGATCAATAATAGATTATATAATTGTGAATAAGAAATTAGCAAGTCAAGTCAGAGGTACACGAATATATAGAGGAAGTGACATAAATTCAAACCATTACTTCTTGAAATTAGATATAGAACGTTTAGCAAGGTGGAAGTAGAAATATTCGAATATCCACCATCAGAATCAGAAAAAGGCAGAAGTCCACAAGATCCATCTTCTACGACAAGAGAGCGTAAAATATTTGCATCAAACCAGAATAGCACAGAAGACTGAAGATACCATCACTAGCGACGATCTAGAAGAAGAATGGATAAATATCAAAACTATAATTAAAGACGTGGCTTCAGAAGCTTTAGGGAAATCAAGAAAAGTTTGAAAAACGGAATGGTCTTAAAATATGGAACGAAGAGATAGAAACAAGCCATAACACAAAAAAAGTAACATCTATGAAGCATCTACAAGTGAGAACCGATGAAACATAGAGAGTAAACAAAGTTAAAAGAAATATCGCCAAAGAAATAGCTCACCAATCAGCATGGGAAAGATTTATTACCGAGTTAGAAAATAACATTCATGGCAGACAACATCTGGCATATAAAGTTGTTAGGTTTATAAATAGTGAATTAAAAGTAACAGAAATTTAGACATTATAAAAGAATGTCAATGGGTTGAACATTATCAAACTTTATGGTATAACTCTCATGATGAAAATATCCTATGAGAAATGCCTGTACAAACTTTAGTAGATGACATTGATTTAGAAGAATTAGAAACAACAATAGCGGGACGAAAAAATGGAAAAGCTCCAGGACCTGGCGAAATAAATGCAAAACTAATTAAATATGGAGGTTTGCTGTTAAAGCTAAGACTCTTCCATCTATTAATTTATGTTGGTAGCAATGCAGTGTCTCTGAAGAATGGCAAAAAACAAAAGTGATTTCCTTATTTAAGAAAGGGAAAAGAAGCGACTGTGGCAACTATAGAGGTATAAGTTTATTATTCACATGCTATAAAATATATGCAAAAATTTTAAAGAAACGGCTTGCTAATATCTCTGATATTTTAATAACAGAATAACAAAATGGTTTTAGAAAAGGACGCTCCTATACAGATATTTTTACCATCCGACAACTAATAGAAAAACGTAGGGAATTTAATCTTGAGACTCATTTAGCTTTCATCAATTATGAAAAAGCTTTTGATAAATTAAAACGCTCTACATTATGAAAAATTATGAAAAAAAGAGGCTACCTACACCACTTAATAATTAACATTAAGTCTCTGTACCAGAATACTTCCGTTAACATAGAACTAGAAGGAAAATATTCAAAAAGAAATAAAAACAAAACTAGGACTTCGCCAAGGATGTAGCCTTTCCCCAACATTGTTGAACATATACTTGGATTTTCTGGACATTTTTCGCCAAGCATTTCATTACAGTTTCGAGAGGGCATCAGTGTTCAGTGGTTTAGCTGTGCACCCCCAGAGATGACAAATTTCCTGAATTATTACTAAATTAATTGAGCTTTGAATAAGGCTATGTACGAGGGTCTGCCAGAATGTAATGCCCCAAATATTTATTCAATGAACCTTAAATTTGCACACACTATTAATACATGGTTATTACAGTACTACCTCTATTTTTCAACATTATTTTTCTCAACCTGTACAGCCTCGCGCCAGCGTGAACCAAGGGCGTGCGTGTCTTTCCGGTATCAAGTCTTTTCTTGACGACGATGTAGCCATTCCTTCTCTTCGCAGATCGCTTTATTGACTCGCTTGATTGATTTTTGATTGATTTTTTCGTGTTTCCGGGCGCGTCAACTGCTTCGGTCATTAGTCTCGTTAGTGTAGTGCATGTTTTTTTCTCGGGAGACAGCAGTGATCTTCCCCCGCTGGATGGCGAGATCCGGCGCCGACCTACCGTCGGCTAGTGGGGTTTCCCCCTAACCAGGAATCTCCCACCAGCGGGGCACCGCTCCAGCCGGCCAAGCTCTAAGCTCCCGACCGGTCTCCCGAAATATGTGGTAGTGTAGTGCATGTTAGTGTAAGTGTGTGTGTGTAAGAGGAGAGGATAGGACAAGGAAGAGGAAGGACAGATCGCGCGCGGTCTGTGACCCGTTTTTTAGGTTATTGCTCCGGCATTCGCGTGGTGTTGATCGGAGAAACCACAGAAAACTACCGATCAGAGCAGCCGACCGCTAGAATTCTCCTCCAGACAGCGACTGAATTCGAACTAGCTGAAAAGCTAGCGTCGAAAATCCTGCTGCCGTCAGGATTCAAACCTAGGACCTCCCGGTCAGTGGCGCTGCAGTGACATCAGTTGATGCCCTGAGCTACCGCTACCGGTTCGCAGATGGCATATCTTCAAAGGTATCATCATCAAAGGTGTCGTCTTTCTTTCGTGAATAGCGTTTTTCATTGTCTGAAAGAGATGGAAATCGGAGGAGTCTAAGTCCGTACTGTTTGGTGGATGGGAAAGCACAGTCCAACTCATTTTTGTCGGTGCTTCTCTTTTCGCGACACTTGTGTGTAGGTGTGTGTTATCAGCCCAGGGCAAACTTTGTGCACAATTCTTCTGGAATTGAACTCGCGGAAAACGCGACTTGAGGGTGTGATATAAGAATTTAAATTGACGTTCGCCATCAATGCGCCAAAAGACTGATAAGAATGTGTGGACCTGACACTATTGCCGGTTGTAATTTTCGGTGGTTTCTCCGATCAACATCAGGCGAATGCCGGAGCAGAAACGAAAAAAATAGGCCCCGGACCGCGCGCGATCTTTCCTTCCTCTCTCATGTCCTGTCCTCACGCTTATACTAACTTGCACTACACTACCACACATGTCGGGAGACCGGTCGGGAACTTAAAGCTTGGCCCGGCTGCGGGGAAAGGGGCCCCGCTGGTGGGAGATTCCGGTTTGGGGAAAGCCCCGCTAGCCGACGGTAGGTCGGCGCCGGATCTCGCTATCAAGGTTAGAATATCACAGTCACTTACCGAGGAAAGCATGCACTACACTTACGGGACTATTGACCTTAGTAGTTGGAAGTCGTGCCCGGAATCACTAACAACCAAACAACCAACCATAGTAGTGTAGCATTCCCAAACCGTGCCTCACAACAAGTGTTTCCCCAGAATCACTTCTTTAATAAGCATGCTTGCATGATCTAAAGAGAAATAAAAGATACCAAAGGGGTCACAAGTAGATCTATACAAAATTGAAAGCTTGACCAGAGAAAACGACATGGAAAATAATACAAATAAGTGTCAAGGTATTACTAGTTTCACTAATATAAAGGAAGCCAAAACAAATTTCTGTTTTGAAAAATGAGTTATCCAGTGGAAGTAATATCACATACCCACGTAATAATATATTGAGATGAGTCGTATTTATCTCGTGTGAATAATCTAAATATTTGTGACTTACGGAAAGCCGACTGAGAAACAAAAGAATTTAAATTTACACAATGTAAGTTTTTAAAAAAGAAAACATAGAAAAAAGACAAAAGGGCATTATTAAATGAATAATGAAAGATTTAATTCCATTTGTAAAACATTGACTATTTGGTAATTAAAAAAATAATTTAATTTATTTACGTATAAACAATGCAATATTGGACTAGGAAAGAGACTAGCAAGAGTACAATTCGTAAAACAAGTGATAAAAGGTGTGAAAATCAGGAAGAAGGACGAGTTTTTTGCACATCTAAGTCACATAGGTAACAGTCGACACAAAACCCCGTTAAGTGTGCCGCAGTTGGAGACATAAGTACTCCTCAGACTTGTATCAAACAAATTAAAATTAAATTCATAGTCACTGGTGCGAAATCAGGTGCCCGCCTACACCGCAACATAAATTAAATTAACGCTCTTAAGTATCGGCCTTAATGTTAATCCATTACGTTTCCGACCAATCGTTATTTTGCCCTTGTCACACCTTTGTCCAGTTGTAATTTTGTCCTTCATTAATTTTTGTTCAAAACTTTTCCGCTGAGTCCATTTTAATACTTTGGTGAAATTTCTTCTGGTAATTATTTTGTTCTTGCGTGGTCGGTACATATTTTTTTTCTGAAATGTTAGGAGCAACGACGAGTAATTATTACAACAAAACATAACGAACTAAATCAACGTTTATTGCATTAAAGAAATCATAATTTTTTTTCGAATTGTGTAATTTCCCTTACATTAATCTTAATTTCTGCGGTTTGGTAGATTGCTGAGTAGTTTTGGGAGGAATACAAGTGCTCTTAAAATTGCTTTAGTTAACCATTTTTTATATTCATTGTAATGTCTTCCTTACTATGTAATGTGTTAGACACATTCATTACACATATTTTGGAAACATGTTATTTTGAAAGTAAATGTACTGCTGTAGTCTGCTCAATTACAGAATTCATTTCTGCATGGATTTTTTTTCTAAAAAAACAAATGTTATAATCCGTCTCTCCTGGCTTCAAATTCAATTCTTCTACTGATTTCCTTTTTCTTTGGCTTCCATCAAGAAGTACTGGGTAAACATTTCGAGTAAAACAGCCGAAACAGCCCTTCATCGGTCAGGTGTTGACTTCCCTCGAATGTACACTGCATCCATGTCGAATTTATCACTGCTTCATCCAGGTCACGCATTAGGATATCGAAAGTAGCGAATTAGCTTTGTAATAGTGAAAAACGCAATTGACAAGTCCCGAAAAACAGTTCCTTGCAAGTAACTCATCGTAGATTAAGTACTGCTCTCTCAAATCTAGGTTTATATTTTTTCACCATAGTGCCTCATCCAAATGAAATAGACATCTATTAATTTGGCTTTAGGAAACATTCTGGAGAGCATTGGTATTTGCAATTATTTCTAAATCACAAACTTCATAACGTGGGAGTAACTCAAAGTTGTTACGCGTAGAAAAATTCTTTAGTTTTCTGCCCAGAAGGTGACACGTGATTTATTGGTAGACAGTACCTACACCCTAGAAAGCGCATGCCTCACATACATGTTGTGTATCGTTGAGAGTTGAATGAATTGGAAAGGAATTTTTCGAATGTGCCGTTTGACACATGGAGAAAATTTGCTATTAGACGAAAATGGTATGGAGTAACGGCACTAGGCTCAAGTATGTTGAACAAATACTTTAGGTCAACATTTTTATCGAATGAAAAAGATTAGACGAACATTTCTGAATGCCTCCGTACCTCGGAAACAATGCGTTCTAGAACATTAAAACAAGGTTTTCGTGTACGGTAAGGGACGCGAGTTAGGTTTCTATGCCATAATCTACAAAAAGGGATGTTTTGGTCATACTTGGGGGTCCTCTAAACCCATAGCAATTCCCAGGTTGCCAGACACACCAAATGTTCGCTTCCAGTGCGAAGATAAACTCTTTTAAAATGACTTAAAAGTGCCATTTTTTGGAGATCGCGCATTTTATGAAAACATTTTGGAACTTTCTAATACATTTTTGGAAGTTTCATTTCTTCTGGATGCTCATGCTCGTCAGACTTTCCCGTTTCGTCCGCCAGGGGAGCCACTGCACTATTGGACTTCCACGTATTTTTCACTTCACCCAGACGTCGTGAACACTATTTAGCGTCTCCACAGACATAAGCGCCATCTGTAAACACATCTGGCTGACTGGAAGAGTATGCGAGAGCTCGCAGCAGAGGGGAAACGAACCTTTGAAGTTCTCCACTTCGTCGCTAGAGGGAGCGTAAGTAGGCGTCAGCTAGGCAACCCACCGCACGGAGGTGAAGTGCAGGATGTATGGCAGCAATGCTTGTAACTCGAGCATTTTGATACCTACTTTAATGAAATTCTCATGTTCTTGGCACATTTTTGAATTGTAGAATTTGAAATATAATCCTAGACAGCCTACACAACAAATTTTTTAAATATACTGTAACCGCCACCCAAATATTGTATAGGCACAACAGTGTGTGTCGCATTTATTGCCGTACTTCCCTGAGATTAACTGCAAGCAATTGTTTAATAAAAAGAATTTCTAGACAACTCTTTTTGTCTTGAACGTTCTCCAATTATATCATGGACTCAGCTCTCTTTCATGGACTCCGCTCGCGAGGAATCATTTCTCGATTGCGTCATTGAACACTAAAAATTCTTGAACAATTATTTTGTATTCAATAAAACCAAGAAAATACACAACATAACATGAAACACACAAAAGTGAAAATACACACGAAAAACTCCAAAATTCCATGAATAACTCTTAAACCCAGTCATCTGTACCTTCGTGCCTTTCAATGCTTCTACATACTATGAAAAGAAGTTTAAATTTACTTCTCTCTTTTTAGGGTGAACTTTTTCACCTACAAAATCTCCCTCATCAACATGAACTTATTTTACATTTATTTCCTAGCTACAATTTTTTTAATTTCAAATACTGTAATTTCTTAGTTACAGAATAAGTAATAGATTGGGTTATGCATGTACGTTAGAATTAGAGAGAAAATGAAATCGTATAAAAAAAACTAATATTGCATATACTTCTTTATCTCCACAACATTATATAATGCTCCCCAAAAACACTTGGCTAACCATTTCCAAATGCATACGGTCAAGCGATTACGTTCTTAACTGCTACTGCGCATGCGTCACCACATCAGGTAGTACCACAGTAATGCATGTAAACAGTGACGAAGCGTCAGCGTAGGTAGAATAGGCTGAGCAATCCCCAATAATCTTGAGTAAGGTGAGAAATATATCTTCAATAAAAAAAAGAAAATTGTAAGTTCATAATGTGTATTAGCCCATTAATACAGTACGTACGCCCACCATATTAATTTTTCTATTCATATGCAGATTCAATGCGAAGCCACCGCCGGCGCGCCGGCACCCGGTGCTGAAGTCTTCTCCACCTGACGACGTAAGACAATACAAAACCGCGGACATAGGCCGGGGCGGGGGCGCGGGAAAGTGAGCGCGCATGCGCATTGACTAGGCTGGCTCGATGTTTGAATAGAAGTTCAGGCCGGCCTTACAACTCTATAAGAAATTTAAACTCTTGCCGGCAGGAGCTCTCTTCACCACAAGCTTGCGTGGAACTTACGGAAATGTCCGCTAGAGGGCATTGAGCACCTTCAAGTATCACTAACATACATTTATTTTATTCCAAATTTCAGTATTAGAATTCCGCTTTCACTAATTCATTAAGTATAATATTGAGAATGTTCACTTTTTTCTCGCACATTATTTAGCATTGGGTTAACTTTTAATAAAATACGACTATTTAAAAAACGTTGATTTTAAGCATTTATGGGTTGTCATCGCGGCGAGTGTGTGAATCCCCTAGTAGTATTGTGCAGTGAAAAGCACAAACAGGATCTCATTAACGTAATTTCATTTCGTAAGTTGATTGAATTCGTGCGTAGGTTAAAAAAGAAATGTCCTTGACATGAAACTGCATGTCGCTGTATCTGATTGACACTAACCTCAGTGAAGATAATTAAAACACATTTACGTAATTCTAAATAAAATAACAATCTCCAACATGGCAACTATATTAGTAAAAAAGAAAATGTCTTGTGTTTGCAAGATGCTATGTTTAAATAAAGAGTGGCATTTTTGTGATGAAAACAAGACATTTAGAACTGATTAATAAAAAAATCTTGAACATGTTGGATAGCCGCAAACTTTTGAAAACAGTTTTAAGTAAGCAGTTTCCTTTACAATCTTTTAAATTCTGAAGTAGGTTTATTATTGATTTAAATATCGTTGCGTGATTGAATTAATAATAAAATTAATAATAATGATAATAATAATTATTATTATTAATATTATTATCCCGATTTTCTCTGCACTATGTGCAGGAACATTCACGTGTCCATGGCTGGTCTAGGCTCGGTCTATCTCGCAGAGTCAAGACACGAACAAATGATACTCTCTAGACATTTCAGTCAATTGTTTCCCAATCAGTAGTAGATTCCAGGAATTCACTTACTATTCTGCAGCTGTCCAGTATTACTGCTTTCTGCATTTACTCTACGCATGAAAATGTTACTTCTCACACATTAATTGTGTGCACTGTGTGTTTTTTATTAATAACAACAACAACAACAACAACAATAATAATAATAATAATAATAATAATAATAATAATGATAATAATAATAATTTTATTAAACTTTTAGTCTTCGAAGTATTCGAGTTTCACAAATTAAGTAGTATGTGTGTTTGCAATATGTTCCTGACAGCGTATCCAAAAATGAACCTCACGCTTCACCAATGCATTTTACAGAGCTGTAATTTCAACCTGAAAGAATCCAGCTATTTCACTAATTTTGTTTCTAAAATAGTATGTATAGATAAAAACCATCATCAGTCTTGTTACTTTCTCTACACATTTTAGTATTTACATTTCGTGCACAATAGGACCATCCTTAGCCATTGCCTACGAATCTTCTCGTGTCTTACTTTCTCGCAACTACTTAAGCAGTTTAGAGAACGTATTATAATTCTGCAAAAAAAACACATTTTCATAAGAAAAACTCATTCTGACAATCTCTGAAAACGAAAAATTGAATCAATCTTTGTCCCTATATAGTCAAATTCGGTTATAGTGAACTGCTGGAAACTAACACTTTTGGTTCACTATATCAGAGGTTCACTATATCCGATGATGTCAAAATTACATAGAAGTTTTCCATAACGATTGATTTTATTAATATAGAGATACAGCAAAATACATTAATAGCACGAACTAAAAATTTCAATGTATTTATTAGTCCTTAAACAAACAATTATTGTCAGTTCTTTTCTTCATACGATTTCTTAAGTAATTTCTTTAGAATCTTCAGATTTCGAGCTCTCTCTATACTTGATTCTGCACTGTCCCCTGTCTGTAAGTATCGTAATGCAGTCTTGACACCTTTCAATGCCCCTTGCACCGTTGGAAGACCGTCCACTCTCCGAAGGGGTTTTTGTCAAAAATGACTTGCTTAAGGGCGGGAATATATTTTCAGAAAATGCCGAAGTCTATTACTATAACACTCGACGTACTATCACATTAATCAGGTGACAGTATCAACAGCTCATTACAAAAAATTCACATACAATACATGTACATTATTTTACACTTCGATAGAAAAGTTTAAATCCCTAGTGAAATCGTTTCTGATGCATAACTGTTTCTATACAATTAGAGACTACACTGAGCATCACGAGGAAAGTAACATTAATTTTAACAATGATACTTAATGCATTATTTACCATTTGGACTGCATAAATATGTAGTATAAACAACCTGATCGTTACGATCTTGCATGTTATCGAACCAGTCCAAAAGCATTTGAGAATATTGATTTTGGCAAAAATCTTAGAAATAGTTTTGATGCTAGCCTTGCTGGAACACGACGAATGGAATACGGACGGACGTTTTGTAAAAACGAAAACAAAGAAATCAACACAAAACACGGTTTTGGTATCAGGAACAAAATATGTATTTGGCCCAATATGTATTTCCGTTGAAATCTCGAAATCTATGTTTTCGTTCAGCATTACATAACTTTTTCTTTTCCCAGAAAACTTTTGAGATTTCGAAAAATTTCATTGTATCTAATTTGAAGGACTTCCAATCCCAAATGCATCAATTTACACAAATCGCAGAAAATGTGTACATTACGGCGAGAGAAATATCTACACAAAATTCGTATGCGTAATTTGAAAAAAACAAAACAAAATGGTTTTTGTGTCATCTTATACAGTGCATTTATCACTTTCCGTACAAACATTTTGAAGAAAAAATTGAAGCTATTTTTGAAAGAAATGGCGGTTGAGCGCTTCTGAAAATGTGAACATTTGAGCTCATTATAACAGAAAAGTATTGAGTTTTCAAGAAACGTTTGAGACACCATTTGAAGAACATATATAAATTCGCTGGTAATGTAAATATTATCAACGTGAAGAACGAGTCAAACAAATTGTGTAATTTTTGAAACAACAAAAACATAGATCGGAATGGTGTTTACCCCATCTTATACAGTACATTTAGTACTGTACCAATAGTTTAAAAAATGAAGGTGTTTTTGAGAAATTCGTGTCTCTGATATTTTTTAATATTGTACTTATTTCACGTAATATTGCATCAAAAATTACTAAAAATTTCAAAAAATGCACATGAGCGTCACGAAAGAAGTAATTAAGGAGAACAAATTCCATTTGAAGGAAAAATATGAATCTTCAGTTTTAAAGTTGTAGGAAGACGCCGAAAACATTTTGAACTTTTGCAATTATCGAAAATTCAAACTTAACATTGAAAAATCGGACCTATGCCACATTCATAAGTGTGTTCTTACAAGAAGTTTAAAGAAAAAAATTGGAGCCATTTTTGAGAATCTTGAAAATGTCGCTTGGGAATTTAAGTAAATTACCCCCAAAAATTAATGAATTTTATTCAAAATCTCAGGGCTTCGAGTGAGGCCACTTCGACAGGAGATCAGATTGGAAAAAATTCTACATATATTTTACTCTATAGCATTGTTCATGAATGACAAACGGACAGACAGAGGGAGACAGAGACAGAGAAAGGGAGACAGAGAGACACAGAAAGACAGAGAGAGAGAGAGAGAGAGAGAGAGAGAGAGAGAGAGAGAGACAGAGACAGAGACAGACAGACAGAGACAGAGGCAAACGGGCGGACGTTTTGAAAAAAAAATATTTCTGGTTTCAGCAGAGCCCAAAACTTGTATATCCGTTGGAATCTCGAAATCGATTTCGCGCAGCATTACATAACTTGCTCTTTGCTATGTATATAACTCCGTATATACGAGAAAATAAAAATGCAGGCAAATAAGTTTTCTTGCGACTGGATAGTGAAACTATATCGTTTGTATATGTATTTTATGAATTTAATTGTGAATGTTTTCGTTAATAAGGAAAATTATGTTAACAACATTTAAAAACCTAGGTCGTATTCAAATAATCAAGATGACTAGGCAGTCTTGAGAAAGGTGAACAGTACCAATGAGAAAAGAGAAATGCGAAAAACAACTAATATGAACAGACACGTTTCAACATCCTACCTGAGTTTTTCCGAAGGCGGGAAAACACTCTAGGCAGGTTTACTCCGAGGCTTTGCCATTGCGCAAAGTGTTCTCGGAGAAGGGAGGGTGTTGATACTGCAGGGTGGGGGTGGCGAACGTCCTTCACACTCCCTTGGGAAGCGAAACGGCTCTGCAACGCCGAGCACACGTGCTAGCGCACGTGTGCGTCGTGATTGACACAGGACTACGCGCGATTTCATTTATTTCATAACGCTTCTATTAATTCACAGACATTTTCTTTGTTTTGCGAAATTTATTAATCATCCATTTGTTTTTGACATTTATATTAATTGTAAATAATTCACACATTTTCTTTGTTGATTTGGTTTGAATTGTGACTATTTCATTATACAGGTAATTACCATAAATCGTGTTAACATAATTTTTGTAATTATTTCCTTGTAATATCTAGTTCGAGTGACTGGGATTGTTTTTAGAGTGGTAAGCTTTGATTTAATAGATCTAGATAATTGGTAAAAGGTGAAGTTTATTTTCTCGTTAGTTACCTTGAAAGAAAGTTTTTGGTTATTCTCACAAAAGAAAGAAGCTTCAGATAACGCTGTCAAAACACGAATAGAAAGTGGACGTATTGTTGATTATTTCCTTAATTATATACTGGCGTATAACAGGTTAAATCCGATAAATAAATTTACTGACTTAACTTATTTACTTAATCTGTAGTAAAAAGGAAAAGTATAGATATAAAAATACAAAGAAATAACAGTTTTATTATAAATGGCAATGGCAATAAGTCATCTTAAAAATATTTTAAACATTTACTGGTCCTATTAGATGCCGATTTTCCTTCCATAATTCATTTGTGTTTCCGGACGCGTCAATTGTAATATAGGGCAGTCGATAGGTCTCTGTACCTTGCAAAAAGTGTTAAATTTTTATATTGCTTATATTGTTATTATTAAGAAAACTCCATGTTATCTATCTCAAAATACTTCGGAAAAAGTAAATAAAACTGAGGTTGTCTGGTATCAATTATATATTTATGCTGAAGATTTTTTCGATCGCGTAGCGATCATCATCAGAGCTTGTAGCCGCTGGGCGGAAAACGAAGTTCTGTCGATGATCGCTACGCGATCGAAAAGATCTTCAGCATAAATATATAATTGATACCAGACAACCTCAGTTTTATTTACTTTGAATTAATAAGGTATCTACATCACCAACAGTCTAATTAATAACTTCGGAAAAAGTTTTGGTAGCCAAAACATACGAAATTTTCTTTTTTCGCTTAATAACATTTTAATCGTTGATCTAATTGTAAAAATGGTTATGTACAATTTATTGCTTTATTATTTATTTTTCTCAAGTAAATAGTAAGAAATATACAAGGTTTTAAAAATTCACTAAATTTTTCTTTTTATTCCAAAGTTTCTCCAAATTACAAATGCTCTCTCTAGTATAAAATTTTTGGTGCCTATGGTCATTATAAATAAAAAGCAATGATTGGATGTTTGTTTGATTATTTGATTGTTTTTTGGATTGGTTGTTTAATTGATGTTGGATAGCTTGATTGTTTGATTCATTCTTTGGTTGATTGTTTTATTAATTCCTCGTAATTCCGGAAGCGACAACTGCTAAGGTTAATATTCCCATGAATGTAGTGCAAGTTGTGTGCTCGGGAATTGACAGTTGTCTTCCGCGCTGGATGGCGGGATCTGGCGCCGACATATCGTCGGATAGGGTATTATTCCCAACCACGTATCTCCTACAAGCGGAGCACCGCCGCAGCCGCGACAAGCTCCAAGCTCCGGACCGATCTTCCAGCAAGTGCGGTAGTGTAGTACATATAAGTGTGTGTGTGTGTGTGTGTGTGTGTGTGTGTGTGTGTGTGTGTAAGGGGCAGGATAAGACAAGGCATGGGAAGGAAGTATCGTAGGCGATCCGTGGCCCGTTTGGTAGGATATTGCTCCGGCATTCGCCTGGTATTGATCGGAGAACCCACGGAAAACTACCGATCACAGCAGCCGGCCGCTATAATTATCCCGACAGCTGCCACCCTATATATCTAACTAGTGTCGAAAATCCTGCCACTATCGGGACTCGAACCTGGAACCTCTCAGTGAGAGGCACTATTGTGACACCAGTTGATGCTCTGTGCCTCCTCAGCTAGCACAAAAGTTCAAATATTTTTCGGCGTCTTACTCCAACTACAATATTGAAGTAAACTATTTTTTCTTAATGACATCTTTTTGAAAAATTGTTGTAGAAATAACATCGTGTACAATTTTTCGAAAATATGACCGGCTTAGTTAGATCAAAGCAAAATAGAATGTTACTGCAGTGGCTCTGACCGTTAAGTTCTAAGGTTTCAGACCAGATGGTGACAGGATTTTCGACACTAGCACGATAGCTAGGTTAAGTTCAGCCGCTGTCTGGAGTAGAACTTTAGCGGTTAGCCTCTCTGATTGGTAATTTTTCATAATTTCATCAGTCAACACAGGGCTAATGCCCGAACAACTATCAAACGGTTTGTTTGTTCCTTGTCCTATCTTCACCGCTTACTTACGCACATATACATATATACACTAGACTACTACACATATCGGGAATCTAGTCGGAGGTTGGAGTTGCTCCGTTGAATTTGACAGGTTTTTCGGTATTTTCAACTCATTTTAACGTTATTCACCATCAGCAGTAGCAGCAGCAGTAGCAGTGACGGGTTTGATTAGGCCAAGCTAGCCTGTTCCGGCAAAATTTAGATAGGACATTTTCTTCTTTCTTGTCACTTCTCTTTTTCCTTTTCGGAGATAGTAAAAGGCTAGCTGGGGTAATCTCTCATTATTCATTCTTGATATTTATCAGGATCTATCCAGTTTTTCTAAGTTTTTACTTTTCCTTGTAGGCTGGTAATTCCCACTTCTCTTACATTCTTAGTTCTGATGTGGTGTATTACTGTGAAGCCCTTCGCATACCTCAGGAATCGCATTTCTTCTGCGTTAATTATTCTGTTTTCCCTAGATGTTATCACCCGTGTTTTGCATCCATACAGGAGAGGAAGTATGACCATTGTTTTATAAAACTTGAGTTTGGTTTCTGTTCGTGCTTTCTTTCCAAGTGTTTTTGATAGTGCAGCAGATATCCCAAAATGTATGTATTTTTTGCTGTACATCAGTGTCATTAACCCTCCAAGGACGAGTGTCACATATACGTCACAGCAATCAGCATTTTACTTACTTCCTGTTGCTGTAAGTCTATATTTCTGTACGTGCAAGTGTTTGTTTTCGCAGATGGGTCTGGTTCGTCGTGTGATCTTACCTAAAAAAGGTGTTATAATATTTTCCCTGCAATTTAAAATTCGAGATAATTTTCTGATAAACCCTGATAAGTTGAATTTGTAGCCTATATTGTTATGAATTCAATATATCTCAATGTTATATCTCTTATATGTAGTTCTAAAAACAATATAAATTAATTAATTTTTTATTATTACGAGAAGCTGTGGAGACGAGAAAAGGTCAATGTGACGTTTATGTAACACTCGTCCTCTCCCTTTGCTTTTCGCGTCTTCACATTTTCATATTCTTTCACAACGTTTTATTGCACACTCAAAAATCAGAATTTTTAAAAGATTTTTTAAATTCATGAGGAATACTGAACGTTTTAGATGATGGACTGACTACCGCAGAATTAGCTCAGTTGCTTGAAGAAAACATTCAAGGCATTAATGGTGAGAGGATCATGATGTTACTATAGAGATAGAGGATGTTTATATTGTACCACCGCTTGGGGACGAGTGTGGTGATGAGAACGCAGTAGGTCCGCTGGATAATTTGATTGGCAATAAATTGGTGAGTGAAGCTGAGGCAGTTTTGTCTCATAGAATGATTGGGAAATAGATGAACAAAAGTGTGGTTGCAGTTGCAGCAAAAGTGCGCGTGCATCAATTCGGAGAATCTTCAGCCGAGCGAGTAAAGAGATATTCATCAAAAGAGAAAAAAACGTAAATGTGCCTCAGCCAGTATTTATTAGCATATACCAGAGAAATATGCGTGGTACCGATGTAATGGATCAAGATATACATCCATATTGTACATATCTATCAGAGGTAAGAATTGGTTCTAGACAATATTGACATAACTCATAGATGCAACGATAAATAAATTTTAACAGATATAAAGAAGACACAAAGGAAACGTACTAAACTGCAATTCAGAAGAGACTTTGCCATCACATACCTCAGAAGATATAAAGCAGCTGTCAAATCAGTAGTCCAACAGCTCTGCCATCGAAGAAGTCAACGCGAGTTTCGGACGACATTCACCACGATCGAGCTGATCATGACCTACTTGGGAAAATAGAAAATAAAAAGACAAAGTGTGCAAATGATAAATGAAAAACTATCGTTGCGTCAGTGTACTTAACATGTGACGGTGGTTTGTTTTTGAAATGCAATATACCGTTTCGTACAAAAAAAAAACAACAACAAAAAAAAAACAACCGAATACTAATTTTGTACTGTTTGACATCATAAAACGTTTTAAAAGAGCTAAATAGGGAAGTGTAATTTGTTTGCTACTGATATTTGTAGTAATTGTAGTCACTGTACCGAATAAGTGCTTGTGTTTGGTAAATAAAAGCTCGTCTTGTTGAATATTTTATTTCATCCCAGTACAATTATCATCCCCGAAGGACGTGTGGGACGTATACGTCACCCTACCACTCCTCACTGACAAGGGAAATATTTTTTTAACATTCTTTGGGGCTGAAACCATAGTAGTTATATTAAATAATGTACAGAAATTCACAATTTTCAATGAAAAATATTTCTCGTCCATGGAGGGTTGCATCCTAAAAATTGGAAGTTGGATACTTGTTCTATACTGATGTTATTCATTACAATTTTTGTTCATATTGGATGCTTATCTCTGAAAACCTTACTTTTGTAGATTGATAGTTTACAATATAATATTTTACAATTAATTTGTATTTTAAATGTTAACTTCTAAAGATCATCTTCACAATTAGTAACCAAAACTATATCATTAGCAAACAAGAGTGTGTTGACTTTAGTGTTATTTCCTGTTAAAATTTCTATATTGTCTAAATTGTTCTTGCATTCTGAGTCGTACATCACGTGGTACACCACGTACGGTCCTCTGTGAACCCTAAATCCCTAACTACAAGAAAGAATGTCCAACATTCTACTTTTAATGTGACAACATAAGGACTTTATATTCATTTAAATTGTATCTTTAAAATTTCCCAGGAAATAATATATTTCTCTTCCATTTTTAGCAATCATTGCCAACTGAACTGCAAATGTCCATGCGAAGTGGCACACGTACAGGCATTTGGAAAAGTACCAATAAATAAAAAATCAAGAAACAAATAAAAACAAAAAATTGAATTTTTCACGGAAAAATGCCATTTTGAAATAGACGAATACCTTAAATGCACGTTTTCGTGAGTCCCAATCCGTATACCCCGGTCTTTATCTCATTTTCTTCCAGGAAGATTTTCTAGCTAGCAATGCAGATAGCGTGTCTCTGGTGTATATAGATTCTTGTCGCAAAAATCATACTACAAAAATACGCTGTAAATATATTATTGATGCAGAGAACATTTTTAGAATTTTCCGATTCTACGTTAAAGCTTGGTTGAGCCACTCGTCTTACTCCTGCGGACAAGGGTGTGTTCTAACTGTTTTGAAATTGCACACTTTTTACAATATTGCACTAGACTTCGCTATGTCCCAGCTCTTCGAGAATGATTATAAATTGTCAGAATATATGAGTCAAATAACTATAAATGCGTGTTTACATAATAGAAACGCGTACTCTTCTTGTCATTGTTTACGTGTTAATTGTAAAATATGATTAGCATTATTTCTCAATTGTATGTTCATAAAAATATAACTACTGCCATGTAATCATCAGCAATAGATTGTTTGTGACATCAGCAAATGAAGGTAACAAAAAATGACCATGAACTGTACAATTCACTGATTTATTTGTATGCTTTGTCACGAGACACTCCTAAGTGAAGTCTCATAATTTAAGAAATGTGTGTTTTGGCAGCCAAACTATTTATATTGTCCATTTAATTTTTGAATACTTCACAATATTAGGTATAAAAGTAAAATTGAATTTTTTTGTAAACGTAAAGGACGAGTATCTTTCTTCTTTATGAATTAAAATAACTATACAATCAAAATGAGTCGAGTATATATATATATATATATATATATATATATATATATACACACATATTGTGACATACCGATATGTCACATAAAAATAAGCTAACATTTATTTGTAGACTATATGGTGGAACATGCATTAGGAAATATCACGAGAGCAAGGGATTAGCAACGACCGTGAATAAACAATGTAGTTTTTTTTGTAAATGCATTAAGAGGTGGCTGGATGCCGAAAGTAGAAAATTTGGGATTGGGCGAAGAAGTTTAGACGATCGAAAGGTCAGCTATACCAAAATATAACGAACGTATGGATTGGCTGGGTGAGAGAAGGACGGTCAAATGTTATGAAAAAAGAGGAAAGTAGTTTAATACGAAGTCTTCGAGGGTGAATCATGCAGGAAGATTTCATTCTGACCGGCATCGCGTTTCTGAACTGATCGTAGGTTCGTGAGAGGGAACGAGTATAATACAGATAGTCAGAATCGGGTAATCAGATCGTGAAATTTCAAGGACAGTAAATGATATTGCAGATATTGCATGTGGAAGTAATATTGATGCATAAATTGGGACTTTGTCGGGAGTGGTAATCGAGTAATAGATTTAGGGACCATGTCGTAGGACGTAATCGGGACTGATAATTTTGATAGTTTGAGACCAGATTGGATAGGGGCAGAAGAGGATTTCTTGGGACTTCGGACTACGGCCAGCTCGCAAGATATTTCGACTGAGAAGTCTACGAGGGACATCAACGAAGAATAGATAAGTTAACCGCGGTATAAAACTGTAAATTCAAAGATATCTTGATCAAAGGCATATCATCAAATCATTTTATTAAATTCACTAAATTGTTTGCTAAAAAGGTAACAATAAACTTTGTTAAATTTTGTTCTTTAGAAAAGAAAGTGATCTTTCATTTAGTCAATCCAAACAGTAACGAACTAGAAGTAGAATCATTCTATTTCAGATTCCCAGCTGCGCTGTATAGTCTGCGGATCCTATAATCCATTATAAAGGTAATAAGGATTATAATATATCGTGACCCATTGACCCAGCAAGTCGGACGCTAAGATCTTTGCCAGATATTAATGTAGAGAAATTTTGTATATCTCAATATATATATATATATATATATATATATATATATATATATATATATATATATATATATATATATATATATATATTGTAACCGTCACCTAATTACATTTAAATTATGTAACAGCAGTTACTGAAGTAAATCTGTCATTTACTTATTTTGTGACGTGTGATTACACCGTCACGCATCCCTGGGAATATCTCAATTTATGGATAAACTTCCCTATCGGTAGTGGGTTCGTCTTTGATAAACTACTGATCAATTAACAAGTCAACACAATTTTACAGTTTTAAATAACAAATAACATGTATTCTATTGAATGAAAATCACTGTACAAATGAAATTCACAGATCCTCCTATGTTCTCACTTTTCGTAAAATTATGGTAGCTAGTTCCCTACCTAAACTGCAGTTTTCACTAAAGTGATAATAACTCTGATCCCCGTTTACAAAAAACAAGCAATCAATACATATTTACACTTCACAAAAAATATCACACATGAGACACACAAATCATAGTACAAATATTCATCCTGCAAAAAAAATACATACACACAATACTCGAAATTCACTACTACCTTTTAAATCACTAATTACGTTACACTTAATAGTCACATTTGACCTTCGGCTTCTACATAGCCTTTCAACATAAAATTTTGTTTCATAACGTCTCTTAAATGATTTGAATCAAATACATATGACTCTAAATAAATAATTATGTACAAAACAACTTCTATCATAAATATAAGGATTACTCTAATCTGATTCCTCTTACGACTGTCGAAAAGAAATAAAATCACTGGCTAGCAAGACCAATGTTCTAAGAAACTTGCCCGATCAACGTCTGTTATTGAGGGAAGCTCACATTACAACGTTTTGGCTAGTATAATTATAATCCTATCTCAGAAGTTTTTTTTCGGACTGAAATTTAATGAGTATTCTTTCTGTTTTTATGTGACTCACGACCGGCGAATTCCTCAGGTTGATCCCGCGCTGTGTAGCTGGCCGTCGCGCGACACTCGCACCTCAAGGTCGTCGTTCTTCTGCAAGGTCCGTGCGTTGCCTGTCGCGTCGAAGTTGGAGTATTTCCGAACGCCGTCTCCTCGTCGTTTAGCGAAAATTCACTACAGCTTTCGCAGAGGCGATGGTCGCATCAGAATGCAAGTCCGAAACTCCAAGTTATGACTTCGTAATAGCAAAAGTCAAGCTAGTTGTTGGATAATTCGTACTTCTAATAATTTTCAAAATTCCGTAATAGGATTTCCAAAGTGAAATTCCAAAAATAAGAATAAAAAATATATGAAAAATATATGAAAGCTGTAACAAAGAAAAAACATGTCCTATGTTACAATAGTCCTCCTTTCTAGCAACAAGAATGCAGCAACGTGGTTTTAGAGATTCATTTCGATCTATTACCGCCGTCGTTCTTTCATTCATTGCATTATTGTTTAATATTCATTTACTAATTTCATGTAATCTCACGACATTCACAGTACGCAAATCCATGAAAAGTGTTCAGTCATTTACCTTTTATTAAAGCTTTTGTGTTCCGTTATCTTCCGCGTGTCCCTCGTCGACTATCTGGTGTACTTGTAGGCAACCGTTCACCTCGGCGTCTCGAACCAGAAAGTGAGCGAGCTCTTTTGACGCAAGTTCACGCCACGTTCGTATTTCCACAAAAATTTCCTGATTGGCTATGGTCTGAGTGCGTTCAGAAATCCTTTTCTGACTTACGCCATCTCTTCGCCACTACAGAAACTACGTGTAGGGCCTAATGTCGGGTATTATTGCTTCTTTTTTCCGTTGTTTATAAATGTGACCGACGACAAGCGGTTA
>BLKR01015910.1:0-44959 GCA_011170035.1 Teleogryllus occipitalis
ATAATAATAATAATAATAATAATAATAATAATAATAGTGCGAGATTAGTACCATTTGAAAAACTTGACATTTTCGTTCCCGAGTTATAGAAAAACTATTTGCAACGGGAAACGAACTACAGATTTGATGTTAACAATATAGTAACTCACCCTTAGCTCTACTCCTACAACTACAAGCAAAAGGAGACTCAATAAAACGTGCGCATAGTGAAGCTACATTTATGTTCAGAAGCAAAACATGAGGCTATTTCAGCATTTGCTCAAAGAATCAGGGAAAATTGACAAAAATCTAATAGAGATGGGGGGCATTGATCCGGTAGCTGAGGTACATGTTGCAGGCCTATTAAGCCTTTAAAAAAATATACAATTCAAATGTAAACTAATCCATTATATATCATTGTTTTGTTAAAATAAACATTATTTTTCTTTTTGATGATCAGGATAGTTTCTAATTGTACAGTAAATTATGCAGCAGAAAATATTTTACTTTTAAATTAATGGGTACCCCCGGATAAAATGGTAAAAAGTTGCCCCAAACCAAATGACGTATGAGTGGTTACATTATAATTCTAACATAAAAACAATATTTTTGAAAGATTTCTTAGCCCCCGTCCGTTAATTTTTTTTCGGCAACTTAACACTTTTTTTGTCTGACTGAAAAATTATGATAAATAAGAAAACAATTTATACTAACAGAAAAATATTTTTTGATATTTTCTCAGACCCAAATTCAAACACAAAAAATATTTTTGAAAAATAATGATGAAAAATATTTTTTATTGTGTCTTAGAATCATGAAACAGGTTCGAAAAAATCTCAAACGTTTCTCTTAAAACATAAATTGTGTTTTTTCAGATTTTTTCGTCCGCTGGGCTGCAGTTAAAAAAATAAAACCCATTTCCCGCCTTTAAATCACCTTGACTTTAAATATACTTTGAAAATGACTGCAACAGTTCTGTGCATTTATTTTAATGTTTATTATACATTTGTACACATTGCTGTAGCACCCAGTAATATTTTTGTTTTGAAATTTAGTTACAAATTATACTTTTGTAAAATCTTTCTAATCCTTACGTACATCATACGCTAAGGACAGACTATCGTTTTTGGCAGTTTATAAGAAACTATCCACATAAAATCTTGAAAGTGTGATACTGGTGGATGGAGAATTAGAGAAATCTTCCATCGAAAACATTTCAGAAGAAAACTAGAGGTGCAACAGAATGGCACAGACTTTCTCGCAGTTACGTTTTCTAATTTCCTTATTGTAGACTGGCTTTACGGTCTTACCTCTTGCCTGCTGGGATCTGTCGCCGCCCAAAACACATTATTTTGACATTTTCTGAACTTTTCGGTTTTCAAATAGTAGAACTGAAATGTGACTTCAAGAATATTAAAGAAGAGTATAACCTCGTCCAAAATATAAATTTTCATTAAAAAAGTTTGAAGCTGTTTTTAAGATAACGGCGTTAAGACTTACTGTAAATGCGAAATTTGAAGCTCTTTTTCACAGGAATCAATTGAATTTTCGAAAACGTTCATTTGAAGTCATTTGAAGCACTTCCACTCACAAATGTAATAATACATACAATTCGAAGAAAATCACGATTGAAATAATAATGTTGTTTTCGAGAAACTTTATGACGTTTTTTAACTTCAGGTAAAGTATCCTCAAATTTTGAAGAACGTTTTTCAAAATCGCAGCGCCTCGAGTCGAGTCATATCGACCGGGGAATATCTATTTTCGGAAAAATCCTTTGTATGGGTGAGGTGCCAGTGGTGTTCACAGACGGACAGATACGTTTTGAAAAAAAAAAAAAGTCAAAAACACACAGGGGACCCAAAAACGTATTTCCGTTGAAATCTCGAAATCAATTTTCCGCAGCATTACGTAACTGTCTCTAAACTACTTATATACTCCGTATATACGTATATACTACGTATACACTCCGTATATACTCGTATATACGTATATACTACGTATATACTACGTGTATACGTACGTATAAAAGAAAGTAAAAAACGTCGATGATTCAATGAATTCTTGTAAAAATTTATATTGCGGATTATACTTCATCATTAATCTCTAAAGAAGAATAATGCACCATTACCAGATCTATGAGGAAAGCTTAGAAGAAGTAAGGAAATGTATGCAAGTCAAATCAACATGGGAATCTCTTGAAGAGACACTGCAGGCAGAATTATCGGCGGCTTCAGGGGAATAAGAAATGAATCACGTACGCTTGTTTTTTTAACATGCAAAATATCGGAAAATATATAAGAGGCCGTCCATAAATTACGTGAGGCGATTTTGGCGATTTTTCACCTCCCTCTCCCCCCTTAAGATGTCGTGAGATTTGGCTCAACTCTCTCCCCTCCCCGCTTCTAATCTTACGTGAGATTTTTCAAAATGTATATTTTTAATGTAAATGCGTTTATTTGTGATTGCAATTAAATTTATTTAAAAAACCTAATTTGCTTAATTATATGTATTTCAGACTAGATATGAATACTATTTAGAAAATAGTGTGATTGTAATACAATGAATAATTATTGCACTTCTAAAAACGCTCGGTAACTTTTCTTTAAAATTTCTGTAAAAATACAGGTAGAGATTTGTCTCATTAATAATAAAAAGTTTGGTAATTTTTGTTATATTATTTTTCTCAGTATACTATGCTACTTATTGTAGCATTCACATAACCGCGAAAAAATTATTGTGCTAGATTTAGCCATACTTTAGTAAAGAAACGTGTTTTACTTAAATTCTCTCAGTTTTCACGCAATTTAGCATTGTTTTTAGCGAAAAAAATTACGTGATATTTGCCGAGACCTCACCTGTCTCCCACGTAAGATTAGATATTCTCTTGACCCTCTCCCCCCCTAAGGACCTCACGTAATTTCTGGATGGCCCCCAACTAGCAAAATCAATGAAAATGCTTGAACTGCAAAACTTTAAGAAAGGGCCATAGCCAAACTGTTTAGTGACGCCATGACAATTTTATGACTTTGAGGAATCAGATACGAAACTTTATTTTTATCAGTGATCCAGGTCCGTGTATGATAAAAGCTGCTTATTCATTATAATTTTTTTTATCCCCTGATGATTTATTGTCTTGTGCTGCTCATGCACTTTACCGGTGTGCGAAATTTATTTGAACTATCATCCTTTAATTGAATCTCTTAATATCATCAGTGAAAAATTTTTTTCTGAAAGCTCCCAGCAAAATTCAGATTCTGAGAGAAATGTAACCTGCTGCCCAAACCAATCATAACTAGGTGGAGAACATGGTTGAAAGCTATTGAGTATTATGCAGTTAATACTGAATCAATCGAGCATATCCTGACTGATTTATACTCCGACAAAGGTGACTGTTTTATCCTCCGACAATAACTGAATCTGTTAAGTCCATTGGGAAGAAGACAGTAAGAAATGACTTAGCATATATCCAAGTAAGTTTCTGCTGCATCACTACTGCACTAACCACTTTTTAAAAACAAGACGGTTCTTCATATACAATTGTATATTTTGACGTCTACCGGTGTGGAACGTGTTTTGCATGTTCAATAAAAACACAGAAATAAACTTACAACCCATTTAATTAGCTTAAGGTGATGATGATGATGATGATGTTGAGCATGCAAAATTATTCTTACATAGGTTTTTACAATTTTGGTGACGTCACTGCGGCTTTTTATTTAAAATTAGAATTTATCACAAGCAAACAAATACAATGAGCTGCTGCAATAACATGCTGTACTATCGGCATTTTCGTTCCCAGCCTCATTTACTGGAGTCTTTCCGCACCTCCGCAGGGAAAATAAGCTGAGCGTCACCCGATTACAGGTCATTCAAAACTTATCTTATTATACCGCTGTGATGACTTCGTCTTCACGGCGGGTTGACGGCGGTGGCCTGCAGCACAACGGCGGTGACGGGGCGGACCCAGTTCCTCTCCTTCAGCCAGGCGGATCGACGGGCAGAATCAGTTCCTCTCCTTCAGCCAGGCGGATCGACGGGCAGACTCAGTTCCTCTCCTTCAGCCAGGCGGATCGACGGGCGGACCCAGTTCCTCTCCTTCAGCCAGGCGGATCGACGGGCAGAATCAGTTCCTCTCCTTCAGCCAGACGGATCGACGGGCGGACCCAGTTCCTCTCCTTCAGCCAGGCGGATCGACTGGTGGACTCAGTTCCTCTCCTTCAGCCAGGCGGATCGACGGGCAGACTCAGTTCCTCTCCTTCAGTCAAGCGGATCGACGGGCAGACTCAGTTCCTCTCCTTCAGTCAAGCGGATCGACGGGCAGACTCAGTTCCTCTCTTTCAGCCAGGCGGATCGACGGGTGGACTCAGTTCCTCTCCTTCAGCCAGGCGGATCGACGGCCGACAGCGTGCTACCATCGGGCCCTCTGTGGCGTCGGCGTCTTAAGCGAGCACGTGGTCACGGCAGATTGTCCCCGCACATATTCTTTGCCGAAATAATAACCACTGCCTCCTTAATACATTAGTGGTCCCACGTTTTGGCTCGGTGGTCCCCTGTTCCCAGGCACAAGTCAGAAATGCTAACTTATAACAAGCTCGGATGCATAAAGTGCCAATTCGGAACTCGAGCTGCGAGTCCGGAGTCGAAACAGCAATATTGAAGTTGCAAGATGCGGTAACAATCTTGAAGCGGTTGCATGTTTAAGTATTACGATCGTAATCTCGAAGGAGTAAGTTGAAGAAACAATTTGGAAGGTGCAAGTTAAAGTATTGAGATCGTAGTAATTTTGAAGTGTTAACCTTTTCGCTGCTGCGGACCGAACCCAGCGTGTCGCCGGCCTGTGCAGAGTCGCCGAGGCGGCCGGCGACCGCTGCGTGGGTGCGCAGTGGCAGGGTATCGGGGGTGCTTCAAGACAAACGCGCAAATTTTTTATCCTTTTTGATATGGACTTTGGGTCGATATTGGCAAAGTTAGAAATATATATTTGGTGTTTTGTCTCTAATTTTTTAAAATTTGTTTGCATTTAAAAATATGTTTACGCTTTTAAAATGAGTGGCAATTTTTTCGTGAAATACATTTGAAAACAGTGTAACACGAGGATCTCAATATTTTTTTGAACTTTTTGATATTATTGGGAATTTAGAAATTCATTTTGTGTTAAATTTCAAAACGGTGTTTCACTCGCAAAAGAATCGTAACTCAATAAGCTAGGATAATTAAAACTATGATCATTGCCCTTTCACAACCACACAGCATTAAGAATTAGATACCAGACCTACTTCGTTTTTAAGGGATATACTGTTTGAAAAGTAGCCGTCCCTTGAATAAAATTAGTCTTTCATTGACGCACAATTTTCCGCACGGGGAAAATAAGCTTGCAAAGCTCTGGTTAATAGCATTTACATATCTGATTTTGAAAAGGCGACTGCCGCCATTTCTTACATTATTATCACAGAAATGAAGCATACTCAGTTACAGCAAAAACCTATCTGAAGACATTATCTCCCCGAAAAAAGGCGTTGAATATTAGTGTTTTTAATTTTTGAGCTTCTTCTTTCTTAAGGCATGAGTAAATATACTACCAAGAAAACATACATTTAATAACAAGACGTATCACTCCATTGCAAGTCGCGAATGATAATTTCCAGTAATTTGCAGTGCATTTAGATATTTTTTTATTTATTTTACGTCAAAAAAAACACTTAAAAACTGCGTATGACGTGCTATGGGGAAAAGTGAATTGTGTGCACATTTTCAAAATTCTGTGATCCATACACTAAGTCATATACTACTTAAATTTTGAATTTTTGAAAGGGAGAAAAAAAACTCCCATGTAATAAAATCTATTTTCAAGGATAAACAAGCAATACATTTTGAATTTTGAAAGGGAGAAAAAAAACAAAAAAACTCCCATGTAAAAAATCTATTTTCAAGGGTAAATAAGCAATAAATTTTGATTTTTGAAAGGGAGAAAAAAACAACAAAAAAACTCCCATGTAATAAAATCTATTTTCAAAGACAAATAAGCAATAAATTTTGGCTCTTATTACTTCCTGCCGCGACAACATGGAAACGATAATTTGAATAATTGTATATCCCACTGAATTCTAGAAGACGTGCACAGAAAATGAAGTTACATTTATGTCCAGAAGCAAAACTAGGGGCCATCTCAGCATTCGCTCAGTGGATCAGGGAAACTGGACGAAAAACCTGATCGAGATGGGGGTCATTGACCCGGAAGTTGTGTTACAATAGTTGTTACAGGTAGTTTATACTCATTTATACAGTCGAAATGGTAAATAATGCATTATGTATCATTGTTAAAATTAATGTTACTTTTCTTGTGATGCTCAGTATAGTCTGTACTTGTATAGAAACAGTTATGCAGCAGAAACGATTTCACTTGTGATTTAAACTTTTCTATTGAATTTAATCGTTTAATGTCATCTGGCAAAGTGTTGTAAAATAATGTACATGTATTGTATGTGAATTTTTTGTAATGAGCTGTTGATACTGTCACCTGATGAATATGATTTCTACGTCAAGTGTTATAGTAATAGACTTCGGCATTTTCTGAAAAAATATTCCCGCCCTTGAGCAAGTCATTTTTTACAAAAACCACTGATTCGTAAATAAAAAGACACGGTAATGGTAGAATTCCTAGATTAATGAAGAGAGGCTTACATGAATCACGTGGGTGGGATTTGGTTATTATTCGTACAATTCGTTTTTGTAATCTAAAAGTCTGGGAGCTATAAGATGTATTTCCCCAGAATATTATGCCATATCTCAGGCGGGAATGAACATTCGCGAAGTATACACAACGAGCAGTATGAAGGCTGACTGAATTTGCAAAAATTCTGAACGCGTAGCATAATGAACTTAATTTTGTGTTCAATTCATTTAAATGGACGTTCCATTTAAGGTTTGACTGAATTGAGAGACCTAAAAATTTTGTTGCCTTAACATCAGTCAATGGTACACTGTTCATTTTTCATTATAGATAGAATTTCTTACTTTCATTAACAATGAATGGTATTGACGACTCCGTTAAAACAAGATATCCAAAATTGAACTTCCTTCATTGAGCCTTGTTCTGTCCACAAACAAAGGCAATATTCGTATAGTTATGCATATAAATAAGAACAAATTCTCAGCAAGAAACACAAAGTAAGGGTGGGTTAGCACAAAGTAAGGGTGGTACTTCATACCCGAAAACCCTAGGGAAAGTTTTATTATGGTCATTAGGGAAGGGTCTCCTTCAAGCTGCACGCCAACCCCTCATGGGTGGCGAGGACCGCCGCACGACAGTGTATCAGTTTACAAACATTTCAACTCTCAGCAAGAAGAATTTCGTCTTCAGCGTTCTCTAGAAGGGTTCAAACTAAACTTCAAACTCTTACTAAACTAACTGATATCGCCACATGTCATTCGGGCCCTCCGCCATTCCGCAGAAAGCGAAGAATTGCCGCGCGAAGTACAAGACGCCTAAAGCCGGCATTAGCACAGCAGAAGCGACTCCGGACGCCTAAAGGGGGCATTAGCACACGGGGCACGAAAAATCCGGACGCCTATAGGCGATCTTAGTAGCGAAAGGGTTAAACTGAAGTGACAATTTCGAGGTTGCAAGTTGAAGTATTGAGATCGTAGTAATTCTGAAGTGTTAAGCTGAAGTAACAATTTCAAAGTGATTTTGAAACCTCACGCGCGACAAGACGAAGGATTCGATCCCCCACCTCTGATCGGCATGCTTCACCGTGATTTGCTCAGCCGTAGCCATCGGGAACGGTGGCAAGGCGGCACTCGAACTAATGGCTCGCGAGCTCATATGACACAAAAAACAATTTTCCGTCGCATTTTTGGCGTGAAAGTTAGCTGCCCAGCCCCATGCGTGGGTGGGTACGCCGCGGTCGGTGGAATGCAGTGCAGCTGTCCTGTATCTTCCAAATTATTTACTGGCCAGATAACCCTTGGCCGACGCGCACGTGCGCATAGCGAATCGCTGGCCCCTGCGCTGTTTTGAAAGGGTCGATCGGTCGTTTTGAAAGGGTCCTTCGCACGTGCGTCCATGGCGAATCGCGGCATGACGCCTCGCGCAAGTGTAAAGAGCGGCGCTCCGTTACTCCGCGTTTGTCCCCCATACATGATGCGTATTTTGAACGCTGACGCTGGGCGGGGTGGATCTGTCTTAAGTGAAATAAAGCGTTTGCCCCTTTGAAAGTATTTCGCGGGCTGTGCGACATGGCACGCGCTCGTCACCACGAGCATAAGTTACAACCAGATCTCGCGGAGTCGTAAATCCATGTCCGCTTGGTCAAGGGTGGCCGGGGCGGCAGAGGGCGGCGGCGGCGGTCGGCCGGCTGCGTGAGAGGCAGCAGTCGACGGACGGTCTCTGGGGGCGGGGGCGGACGGCGGGCTTTGATCGTGCTAGGTCGCGCGGGTATTGAACAAATATTTCTCTTAATTAATCGCCGGTGGGGTTCTCATGCTCGATCACAGAGGGTGTGGTTACAATATAGATCAAAAAGAAAAAGTGCAAGTTGGAAAACAGATGACCCAAACATTTCCTATATCAAAAGGGCTACAGCAAGGATGCTGTTTGTCACGTACCCTCTTTAAAATATATGTTAATGCGGTGTTACATGGTATGGAAAAGAAAATGTGCTGGGATGGGAATACAACTTGACGATAACACAACACTCTATATCCTACAATTTGCTGATGATCAGATGCTGATGGCGCAAAAACAGGAAGATATTGAATGTATGACTAGGAAGATAAAAGAAGATTATGAGAAACGGTCAACCTAGAAAAGCCACAACCTAGAAAAACAGTATACTGGACACAGGCAATTCATATGGCGTATTGACTATGGAAGCTGGAAAAATAATGAGAACAACAGAGGACATAAAGAACTTGGGAACAGTAGCGAAACAGGGCTTTTATGGAAAGGAAAGTGAAATCTGACTCATTAAAGGAAGAAAAAACTAGAATCCCTAAATCCAGTGATCTAGGGTCCAAATTTATATTTGAAGAAGAAAAACGAAAATTATAATATATAAATTTATGATTGAAAGTGTTACATTGTATGGACCAGAAATTTGGCAACTTCCAGAACAACAGAAAAAAAATTGAGAGCCCTGGAAATAGATTTCCTCAGAAGAGCGGCAGCAATATCTAGAAGGGAAAGAATTAGAAATGAACAGGTTAAGAAGATAATGAATCTGCAACATGATATTATAGAGGAAATTGGAAAGAAACAACTCACTTGGTATGGACATGTACAGCGAATGGATGAGAAAAGACTCCCCAAAAGATCATTAGAAAGGCAACCAAGTGAAAGGAGAAAACGAGGAAGACCAAGACCAGGGTGGAACGACCAGATCAGAAAGATAATCGAGAAGTGGAAATTACCTCCTGATACCTGGAAGAACAGAGAAGACTGGAAAAGAAGATTAGGCGCAGGAAGACCGAAGTAGCGATTAAGAAACCGGCAAGAAGAAGACTGTCATCTTTCCGAAAATTTCGACAATGTATAAAAAGTGCCAGAATGTCTAAACAACTGCAGTGGAAAATCGTAGAAGCAGTGACACTTTAAGGTAGTGTTTGAAGAAGATTTAGGCTACAGGGAGTTGTGCAATTTTAAATGGTAAATGAAGTGAACAAGATCTCGATTTCACTCCATTTTATCACATTTTTCGCCGTGGACAATGTCGAAAAGCATATTAATTCCCACCTTGACAGAGAAGCTGCCGAAACCGTTGTGCCTGGAGTAATCCATATACAGTATTGGAGTAATTCCCGAGTGTGCCGATGTGCGGTTCCGCCACTCCCGGCTAGACCACTTCCCGTGCACCAATCGAGAGATGTGAGGTGTCATTCGACGCGTGTCGGTCTCCTGATGTGGAACTGATTATTTGTTTTCGAATGCGGCCAGAATATTCAAAGAAATTTTCAAAAACGTGTTTTCGCGCTGGGATCTTAACGAGTGCAAAGTTTTAAACCAACGCCACCTAAATAGATCTATGTGGATGGCGTTGATGAAACTCCAGTATCCAAATATATTTTTCGCTCAATACGCCATAATTTTCTTTCACGACGTTGTCAACATTGATGTAGACATCTTTACGTGAAAAATTGAAATTAATTTGAACAAGAGAACGCGCAGTATGTTTCATTTTAATTTTTTCCGTTCACCTATTACCATATTTAAAAAAATAAATTTACCAAAATCTATGTATAGTATTGCCTTGAAACTTATTAAATTCTAAGAATTTCAAGTGAATACGGAGAAAACAAAACTGTGAGTAATGTTAGAGAATGAACGAACGTTCTTACGTTTGACTTCTCACATTGATGTTCCTCAGTGTACAAATACCGATTTTCAAATGAATGTGAGCCAGAACTTATTCTTATCAAACTTAACTAACATCTTATTTACTAAACATACAAAACAGTCGCCTTTGAATGTTTATATAGATTCGCATACAAAACGATTAATAGAGCAATTGCTGAAGTGGAATTGAACACAAATTAGACTGAGTTTGTAGAGTTCTTATCTCTTCAAAAATTAGGGGAGAAATATATGGAAGTGTTAAGAAAATCCGGGGAAGAATCAAATGTATTTGTAGGTGATTTTGCGACATAATTTTCGGAACTAATTGAGAATGATCTTATATAAGGATTAGAGAATAACCCAGAAGAACAGCTTGCAGGTGACCTTTGTGCATTATTGGGGATATTATGAAAAATCGTAAAACATGTGGCTGTAATGTAACTTTAACTATTCGCATCATCAATACCTTCAAGTATTTTTTTACAGTGGTTATAATATTGAAATTGCAATATTACCAGTTCATTTCCCGTGCGGAGGTAACGTACATGGCCATTGGATGTTGGGAATATTTGAAGGAGAGTATAACATTATCAGCTACTAAGATTCATTGGCAAGTTCAACACCAGACAATGTAAGAACATATTTCAACAAAGCTACGCATGAAAGAAATGAAGCATGAAAGAAATTTTCGACAGATGAAAACAATTTTAAAGGTTTACAGCGTCGGCGACGCGACATTCAACCAGTTATCAAATATTCGCCACAAAAATCTCTTGGAGAGAAGCTGCCGACACCGTAGTGCTCGTAGTATCCTGCTTGGGCGCCACCTCTCGCGGCCTGCAGGTAGTGGTAGCGGTAGTGGCAGCAGTAGTGGCCCGCAGGTAGTGGTAGTTCCACAGTAGTGGAAGTGGTACCTCCTGTAACGTAGCATTTTACTCATCGGACTGCGCAAGGCGTGTAAATTTGCAGTGGTTTCGTCAGAAAGTAGATCTTACTCGGGTCCATAGCCCAAGGGATGGCAAAGGGCCGCAGGGATCACACCCAGCGAACCGGCTAAGAGGTGGACTCGGCCAATTTGTCCTTATATCATTGACTTCCCCATCTAGCTAGATTCGTATGTAGATTAACTTAAAAGCGATGTCAAGGTGGGGGAAAGAGGATAGAGGCGACGCCCAGGTGCTTGTGACCCTCACCCAGCCCGGCTGCCACGTGTATTTTGCGACTGCAAAATAAACAATTTATATATGGGCAAGGCGTGAGCGGCGACCAAATTTCCGGAAGCCAAAGCTATAAAAGATTTGACGTCAGCAAGTCATCGAAGCCCTGTTAGAACTATTTAGTAGGATAGGGTTTCCGCGGGAACTGCAAACAGATCAAGGGGCCTGTTTGAAGAGCGCGTTGACGGCTGAATTCGCAGAACGGTTCGGGATCCGCTTAATACGCAGTTCACCGTACCATCCGTAGAGCAACGCGATTGAGGAGGGACACCGTACCATGAATAGGCCGAGGAAGGTGCTGTGCTTAGAGGCTAAGACGGAGTGGGAAAAACAGCTCCCAGCTATTATGTTCGCGCAGCGATCGACCGTACATGACAGCCTGGGGTGCTCACCGGCCGAACTTGTGTACGGTAGAAACCTGCGTACGCCCATCACGCTCATGTATGAGCACTTGGCAGGTGCAGAAGAGCAGACAAGTTCGGTTGGCGAGCATGTCTTTAAATTAATAAACACATTAAAGAAAACACGTGAGCTAGCACAGCAGCGAATGGCGTCCGAGAGAAGATAAGAGAAACGTACGATGTGGGACGAGCGGAGGACCATTCGCAGGACGTTTGTGGCGGGAGACACAGTGCTGCTTTTGGCCCCGAGCAAAACACAAAAGTTGGCAGTTCAGTGGGTTGGTCCGGGCGAAATTGGAGAACAAATTTCGGAAGAGAATTGCGTGGTACAAATGCCGGGAAAAAAAGAGGCAAAGGGGTACCACATAAACATGCTAAAGCGATACCACCAACAGACTGAGTTTGTCAACTTCCTCGGTATCGCGACAGAAGAGACGGCGGAGGAAGAAGACGAGCTGGACCGGTACGCTTCGAAATTAGACTCAAGTGATTTGGACATCGAATCATTGTTTGAAGGTGCCCAAGTGGGGCCGGAATTTCGAGCAGTCTTGAAAGATGTTATTCTCAAATACAAAGACTTTTTTTGCGAAAAGCCAGGATTGCCTGACGTCATAAAATGGATGTAGAATTCACTGGTCATGCACAAACAGTGAGGAGCGCGCCGTATAGAGTCTCACCTAGACAAACAAAAATCTTAAAGGACGAAATCACGAAAATGCTCAAGGAAGGCGTTATCGAAGTAGGCGAATCTTACCACGTCAATAATTCTGGTCGAGGCGTCGGGCAAGAAACCTGGACCGAGTATTGATTACCGGCGCTTAAACCAAATCATCAAAACAGTACAACCCATTACTCAACATGGACGAAAGAATCGAGACCGTTCCGGCAGCAAAAATTATCTCAACACTTAATTTGGTCAATAGCTACTGGCAAATAGGTCTCACTGCCAGAGCACAGAGATACGCTGCATTCGTTACGGGTTTCGGCACATATAAACCGTTGCGACTACCATTCGGAATACGTAATGAGCCGTATCAATGCAATCGTATGATGGTCTCTATTTTACGGGAATGTCAAGATTTCGCTTTGCCTTATCTGGATGATATTGCAGTATTCAGCAATACATGGCAGGAATATGTGCGTCTTCTCGATATAGTATTTAGAATTTTGCAGCAGGCAAAACTCGCTGTCCAACCGGAGAAATGCAAGTATGCACGTACACATGTGCAATATTTGGGATATGTTGTCGGAAACGGCGAGCTCAGACTAGTCGACGCGAAGGTGAAGACAATTCGAAACTTTCCCGTACCGAAAACAAAAGTTCGAAAGCAAGTTCGCGCATTTTTAAGTCTATCTGGGTATTACCGTAAGTTCATTCACGGGTTTGCGGAGAAGGCAGCACCGTTGACTGACTTGTTACGCGGACGAGAGCGGCAAGGTAGGGTAACATGGGCAGACGAATGCCAGAAAGCATTCTGTCGATTAAGAGAGGTGCTCTGCGGCGACGCAGTGGTGAAAGCACCGTCGCGAGGAGTCACGTGACAGACCTCCCACGCTGAAGACCCGCGGACTCATTACTGAGTTTTGGGGCCGGTCACCAAATGGGGCCCGCCGCCAGCTGCAGCCGACCTGTCACACACATCACGCTGCGCTAGCTGACCCCAGGGTTCCCAGACACGCCCCCGGCGGCCTGCACCCTCCAAGGCGAGAGCTCCGGTTGCCCCGCCAGCCCGGCGCCTGGACCATCACGTCCCCCGCGCCGGCCTCACGCCTTGTGCGGTTCGATGAGTAAAATGCTACGTTACGTAGACCGCACAAGGCGTGAGGCTGGGGAGGGGGAGGGGGAGGGGTCGGTCCAGCGCCGGAGCTCTGCCGCCTCAGGAGGGTGCAGACCGTCGGCGGTGTGTCTGGGAATCCTGGGGTCAACTAGCGCATATGTGACGACAGGTCGGTCTGCAGCTGGCGGCGGGCCCGAAACTCGGTAATGAGATGACGCGGTCCGCGGGTCTTCAGCGTGGGAGGTCTGTCACGTGACTCCTCGCAATAGGAGCTGGTGGAGGAAACTGTTACATTCGAGTTTGAGATGAATCGCGGTGTGGAAGCATTTGTGTCACCCGTGAGGGGGGTTATCGTAGGCTGGCGAGGCGTGGCGTTGCCACGGGACGGAGACCAGGAGCGGCGCCAACTTTTAGCGCGCTGGGCTGCGCTGGGCTACTCTGGGTCAGGCTGGAGCGGCTTGCCTCAGGAATTGTAATGTTGTGGAGGGCAGCGGTAGTTCCAGAGGAGTGTGAATATTGTACAGTAATTGTAAATAAACCTGTATATAAAAATTCCGTGTGTGTTTCCCTCGCATCACGCCATCACCCTCCTTTCCTTCCTCACGTAGCAATCAACTTGGTGCCGGTAACGTGCGAGTCGGGCATAAGCGGCATAAGCAGCAGTATGTCGTATCTTCTGGACTGGAGTGGTGGCGAGGAGAGCATGGAGCGATCTGATGTATTTGACGCGGTGTCTAACCGAACAGTTGGAGAGATATTGCAGCAGTGTCGTGCCAGCGGAAGAAACGTAACCACAGGTTTTTGTAGTGGGAGTTGTGTACAAGCAATCAGCGTTTTCCTTTGTATTATTTCCTTATTATATTTTATGTTGAAATGTTAATGCAAATAATCCTCCGCCGTCATTGGAAATTGTAATGGTACTATTTAGTTTAAAATGGAGCGTGTTCTTTGGTTTCAAAAGTACGTACGACGTAAGCTCCGATTGAAAAGGAGTGAAAGAATCAGAGGGAAACCTATCACTCTGTTGCCAGCACTACCTTGGGGGCATCTACTAACACACTCAAAGAGGGAGCTGCCGGCCGCTAAACAGTGGCGAATTTTCACAGAAGCAAAGAGTTTAGAAGGATTTGCTCTTCGGAAATTCGAACACAGGACGGTGATGTAAACCAGATGACAAAGAATATTGATGTTGGGAATCTGTTTAAAAAGTGTAGTTTGTATGAAACTTACACATTTTCCCTCAACAGTTCATATGAATGTCATGTTACGGCACAAAATCTTGTAATATATTTGTACCTAAACATCCACCTATTTTAGCAAATGTTTGCACCTAAAAGTCCGGCCTCTAGTAATTACATATTTTTTGTCTTTCCACTTACTTTTCTCAAATTTGCAATCTTGGCGAATCGTCACCGGCCTAACACAATATCAGTTTTTCGTTACATATTTAGTACTATACACTGTATAAATATTTTGCTATTTTCATACAATATTTTTAATTTAATTGATTTTCTTCTAATTATTGTATATTTTTTTGAGAAGAAATATTTTCAAAAAACAGCATTTTCCCTACATTATTACTGCGTACTTTACTCCAAGTACCCTACGTGAAGACACGAGATGTTTTCATAGTACGGCGCGCCTGCTTCACTTATCTCAATGGCAGGAAGTGCGTATCAGCGACAGATCATTTTCACCTCTTGGTGTGAAAAATATTTAACGTCAAAAACACTTAAAAAATGTGTGACGTGCTATGGAGAGAAATGAATTCTGTGCACGTTTTCAAAAACTCTGTGATCCCTACCCTACTGCATATACTATTTGAATTTTGGATACAGAAAGAAAACGAGCGTTTTTTCAAAGAATTATTGACAAAAATATTCGCTCCTATGTAGTAAAATCTACTTTCAAGTGTAAATCAATTAATTTGGGCTCTTATCCCTCATGTCCTTCGTCAAGGAATAATACTTCCTGCTGCGACAACATGGAGAACGATAATTTGAATAGCTATATTTCCCACTGAATTCTAAAAGACGTGCACAGATAATTAAGTAACATTTATGTTCAGAAGCAAAACAAAGAATTTAATCGTTTAATGTCCTGTGGCAAAGTGTTGTAAAATAATGTACAGGTATTGTATGTGAATTTTTTGTAATGAGCTGTTAATACTGTCACCTGACGAATATGATTACGTCGAGTGTTATAGTTATAGACATGGGCGTTTTCTGAAAATATATTCCCGCCCTTAAGCAAGTCATTTTTGACAAAAACTACTGATTCGTAAATGAACAGACAAGGTAATGGTAAAATTCCTAGATTAATAAAGAGAGGCTTACAAGTATCACGTGGGTGGGATTTGGTTATTATTCGTACAATTCGTTTTTGTAATCTAAAAGTCTGGGAGCTATAAGATGTATTTCCCCAAAATATTATGCTATATCTCAGGCGGGAATGAACACTCGCAAAATATACACGAGCAGTATGAAGGCTGACTGAATTTGCAAGAATTCTGAACGCGTAGCATAATGAACTTAATTTTGTGTTCAATTCATTTAAGTGGATGTTCCATTTGAGGTTTCTGGATCGACACACCTAAAAATTTTGTTGCCTTAACATCAGTCAATGTTGGTCAATACACTGTTCAATTTAAGTTTCATCGTCGTACCAAGTAAGTTTAATTTCAACTATTATTGTCACCGCGTTTCCTGACCTTTAACCTTGATTTTCAAGAAACTTTGCGATCACCGACATGTACCTCTTCGAGGAGTGTACTGCAAGCTGCGGCGATTGCTTGGTGGTCGTAGATATCGCGTTTGTACGATGGTACAATGATTCATTTGTACGATATTGCGTCTAATCTGGCTGCAAAAATATGGTCCTGGATAGCAACAGATCAAGCTTTTATTACTGACGGGAAAGTTGTTCAGCGTAAACTGTGCATCAACTTGTGTTGATTTTTGATAACGATTGTATTATTTTTGAAGTTCGTTTAGGAATTTAGATGTAATTTCGTATTATGTAAATGTTTCATAATTCGTGCATTTCAATAATACATACATCAGAATTTACATATTCATTATTCTATATTCATTTCATGTTTATGTACATATTTTTCCGGTCTCTAATCATGACGAGCTTAAAGAAAGATGAATCCAATGTTATACTTATTGTCATATGTTAAACATATTTTACAGTAAATTTGATTTTTTTGAGATTCGTATTTAACGGATGTTTTGAATGTAAGAGTCCACCAGCCAAGGACATGCAGCGCTCTATGAAGGTCTGCGTATAATACTCTGTGCAGGTCTCGTAAAATAAAGTGATAAAATGGAAACGATACATCAATTAGCTCCATTTCCTCATGCACTTCCGTGACAACTGCATTGCAAGAATTTCAAGCGTTCAAAAATTGCAGGAGTTGATGAAATAACGTGACTCACCCCATATGTGGACTTCTTCCAGTGATCTGTTGTTACTGATACCTGATGAATCTGACTTCGACGTTTATTGTAATTATAAAATCAGCATTGCATGAAAATATGTTCTCACCGTTAAGTCAGTTTTGATAAAAGTTACAGATTCATACATAAATAAGCAGGGCAATGGTAAGTTTCCAAGCTCAGTGAAGAGAGCCCAGCAGCAATTACATGGATGGAATTTGCTCATTATTCGTGTACGGATTTCTGCAATCTAAAAGTTAGGATACTATAGGATGAGCTTCACCAATATATTATGTATCTCAGACGGGAATCTACATGTGCAACGAACACCATGAAGGCTGACAATTCTGAATGCGTCCCATGATTAACAGTTTAATTCAGTTAAACGTAAATTCCATTTTTAACCATTTTCAAATTCCATTCACCAACATCAAGGGCGCTGACTGGAAGGTAAGGTTGATTCACACACGAACACACACCAAAACATTTATTGTAACATCAAATACTGGAACAATATTTCATAATACTTCATACAATATTTCTTTTTTTGGAAGAATTAAACATTTCATAACTTGAATGTTCATTTCGCTGAGAAGTTATTAACATACAAATCAACTGACTAGGGTGCTAAATTTCCACCCATCGAAAATTTAAGTTTGGAAGGATTTGGGTATTCTGGATTCTCGATAACATTTTTACCGAATTTCAGTTCTAAAAAGTCTCTTATATTATTCGGAGCTGGAACCTGCCGACCAATGAATTCAATCGAGGACATAGGATGCAAAAAATATTCAGGAAATTCTCTGTCTTGTTTGTGTGTAGGAAACCACGTATCCTTAGTCATGGTGCCATTGACTTCATAAAAAGGAAATAAATCCACATGTAAATGATTTGACTGACTATATTGAACTCGAAAAAATTCACCCTCAGGCGCTTTCTCCCAAACAAAGCCGTCACTATCTATGATAGACTGTTTTTGTGCCCTCAGAAGCCAATGGCATCGCGAAATATCTTCGCGATAAAAGCCCAAATCAACATCGTAATCCCAGGGCAATATATCAGAAGAACGCATAGCACCAAGTAAACTACCACCTTCCAACCAATACCGAACACCAGACTCATCAAGTTGGTCAAACACGTGCCTGGCTGTGCGCCGCAATCCCGCCAAGCAGCAGGGAGGCGTCCATTTTCCTTCCCATAAATACTGTGGTATATCATCTACAACAGTTCCAAAACATCTAGCAGTATTACGATTACAGCCATACCATTCAACGACACCCGTTTCCCTTACTACTTTTTTTAAACCAAATTCACGGAACATATCTTTTAATCGTCTTTGATGCAACTGCTGTAATTTCCAATATGCATGGCTACTTTTGTACAGAGGTTGTCCCTCAGTTAATCCGCCATGCCTCAGCAACTTCACCTGCAAAAATAAATAAATATAAATATTAGAAAATAAAAATGAATAGATAAAGCATTTATTAGACGAAATAATGATGGAAAATGTATACATGTCCTTGTAGTTTCTGATCTAATTAGTTACTATTGTCAATATAAACCTGAAGTAAAGTAAATTAGTGGTGCTACAACAGCACATACTTTCTTGCGCTGTTTCTAACTTTTCCAATTTTCGAAAATTCGGAGAATTGAACGAAAATGAGAACCGTGCCATTTTTTAAGCGTCATTTGCTCAATCCGTGGGGGGGGGGGAATCGAGCAATTTTTGAGATTTTTAAAAATAAATTGCATTAAATTCTAGCAATATTACAGAAATCTACCCTTTTTCAAAAAAAAAAAAGATACGATCTTATTTAAAGATCTGATTTTTACTTTCTCGCCTTAAACAGGTGCTTCTTAATAAGAGAAAGTTATGTAACGTAGTGGGGAAAAAGCGGCGAATTTTCGGCAGAAAAACTATTGCCGGGCCCCATTAACGAAAAAGTAGATAAATTCAGTTGCTAAAGGGTATAGCCGAATAAGGCGGTGAAAAGTGCCCCCAAGCCAAATCGATAATCGCGATGCTTATATGAAAGAACAAAAATGCCGTAGATTCACAAAAAAAAAAAAAAAAAAAATCAGACTCCTAGGGCAATCTCTTTCAGAGATATGAGAAACATATTTTTCATGTTTTATTTTTTCTCAGCTTCTATTGCATATACGTATCACGCTGAAAAAAATTACAGACGGGGAAAAAAATAATTGAATTTGAAGGTATTTTTGTCAACCAATTTTGACGCTAAGTCCATGTAGAAAAAAATTAATAAATTTTTGAAATTGATTTTCGACATGAAGTTGGAGTACTGTCTGAGTTTTTCCCCCACAATGTGTCTCATAACATTCTATAACATACATTTTTTTTGATTTTTATACAATGTGGACGATAGTGAAAAAAAATAAAACCAATTTTATCAGTTTAAAAATTTGAAATTCGCTCCAAAATGTAAATGGAAAATGTTTTCACCAATGTTTAAACAATTTATATTAAAATAATTGAAAGATCTCGCTTACCAGGATGATTTGCAACTTTTTTCTGACAAATGTTGGTTTTATGTGGAAAGTATACATCACAAGAGCATCACAAGAAAAGTAACATTAATTTCAACAATGATACATAATGCATTAATTACCATTTGGACTGTATAAATGAGTATAAACAACCTGTAACAACTATTGTAACACAGCTTCCGGGTCGATGACCCCCATCTCGATCAGGTTTTTCGTCCAGTTTCCCTGATCCATTGAGCAAATGCTGAGATGGCCCCTTGTTTTGCTTCTGGACATAAATGTAACTTCATTTTCTGTGCACGTCTTCTAGAATTCAGTGGGAAATACAATTATTCAAATTATCGTTTCCATGTTGTCGCGGCAGGAAGTAATAAGAGCCAAAATTTATTGCTTATTTATCCTTGAAAATAGATTTTATTACATGGGAGTTTTTTTGTTTGTTTTTTCTCCCTTTCAAAATTCAAAATTTATTGCTTATTTATCCTTGAAAATAGATTTTATTACATGGGAGTTTTTTTTCTCCCTTTCAAAATTCAAAATTTAAGTAGTATATGACTTATTGTAGGGATCACAGAATTTTGAAAATGTGCACACAATTCACTTTTCCCCATAGCACGTCATACGCAGTTTTTAACTGTTTTTTGACGTAAAATAAATAAATAAATAAGTAAATTCTCGAAATAAAATTAAAACCGTTTTTAGATTTATGTATTGTTCCTCATATAAATGAAATTACTCAGTTGCAGATTTATTAATCATCGACATTTAGATAATCTTAGACAATCATTGTCACTGTCTTATTCAATAAATGAGATTACGCGTTAGTTTATTACAAATTTTATTTCAATTCAACAATTTTCGCCAAGTAACGAGCGTGTGCCAACTAATAAATGATCGCAGCCATGTCGGAGAAGCATAGTGAGCGCCACTACCATTCGCACGTTCACAATGATATAGTTTCCCTCCCGATATTCCCATGGTGGAAAGAGATGGGTAGGCTCCTCCGGTGAACCGATTTTTGCTCGTTCTGCGCCGCACCAGTCAGTTTCCGTCACGAGCCATGAGACCACTTCGTCTGAAAAGCGAGACCAGACGTGGTCCGCCATGTTGCATGGAAGCAAGAAGTGTCGAGAAACATTTTGTAAGTGTCATCAAGTGACAATTTTCAACGGCGACCAACCAAAAATTACATGATGAAAGAGTAATTGCAATTAAAGATGTAATATTTAAAAGAGTGCTTATCTGTTTCTGTTTCAATGACTTGTGACTATTCCACTCGTGAAATTAAAGCCAATACCGTGTAACTATAATGGAACAAAATGCCCGAATCAGGGCGGCGTATCTCAAAACGCTTATCGCCTTTTCTATCCAATTTTTCTTACTTCTCCCTACTGGACAATCATAAACTGTGACTCATATTTTAGGAGGCGGTTTACATTGATCGCTATGTCGATGTCCAAAACCGCGCATGTATTACAACTAGCCTCTGAATTTAACATTGCTTTAAGTTATTTTCAATATTTGGCGCAATTTGAAACTCTGTTGGACATAATTTCACTCGTGGAATAGTCATATTAAATACCACTCGTGCTTTGTAAATTCTCAGATAAATTCCCTCCTCGCTTCGCGAGTCGGGAATTTCCAAAACACTTGTGGTATTACCGAAAGTAATTTTGGCATTTGAAATTTCCCGTTAATATTATGATGCAAACTGGTACCTGAAGCTCATTGGCTTGTCAGGTACGCAAGAGGCCACTCATCTCTTCCCACCAAGGATATTCCGATTCAGTTGGGTACATAATCTATGTAAAACCTATAAGATTTCGAGATGATGAGTCTTGATTAGTTCTGTGAGTAAATATCGGTTAAAACGTTGTTTTTTAATCACTTTTGGCGCAAATTTCAATATTTTTAAACTGACAAAATGATTCACTCGTCCTCATTGTTTAAAATTCTGAAAAATGTTATACAATGTTTTGTTTCCTAGAATGTGTCTTCTAATATATTATAAGACACATTCTATGGAAAAAACTGAGACAGTACTCCAACGTTATCACGTCGAAAATCAATTTCAAAACTTTTTTTAAAAATTTGGCGTCAAAATTGATCGACAAAAATACATTCAAATTCAACTATTTTTCCCTGCCTCTGCAACTTTTTTCAGCCAGATGCATGCAATAGAATTTAAAAAATAAAACATGAAAAATAAGTTTCTGGTAACTCTCCAACAGATTGCCCTAGGTGGCGGAATTTTTGTGAATCTACGGCACTTTTATTCACTTTCATATGAGAATCGCGATTATTAATTTGGTTTGCGGGCACTTTTCACCATTTTATTCGGGTACAACATTTAGAAACAAAATGCTCTAACACGTGGTGTAGCCAGAATCATGTTTTGTGGGTCCTTGATAACGAAAAATAGATTGATGGCAAAACAGTTGTCCGGCTGTCTGCGCACAACACTAGCGGCTAAACCGTTCAGTCGATTTTCTCCGAAATTAACATACCCTAATCGATCTGGCTGATGTCGCAGCCCCTGGAATTTGAAATCGAAATTTTAATGTGTGGGTGTACTTTTATGTGACATTTTCAAAATGTACCCCTGTGACATTTTCAAAAAAATGGCTCCATCTTTTTATACTTAACTTAGTTATTGGATAGTGTGAAGGACGTTTAAGAGATTGTTTCGGAGAAGGGTCTCATCTTCCTTTAAAACGCTTATTTTTCGAATATTGCAAAAGTTCAATTTTTTTTCGGCGTCTTCCTACAACTACAATCTTAAAGATAGAGATTTTTTCCTAAAGTAAAATCTGTTTCTTACAGATTTATTTTGAAATAATGTCTTGTACAATTTTTCGAAAATTTGAGTCCTATTCGCGTAATTTTGCCTCCTCCGTAAGTGGTATTTACAGGACGCTTACAAACAACCAAAAGCTGTGTCAATGGGTGCAATTTTGGCATGGAATGACATCCTACAAATGAGATATTCTCCACTTAAAACTATAATGTACTAATATATCAATTTTCTAGATGGACCCAAGCTGACATCTGTAGCCTACAGATCTTTGAATCAGTGACTGCAACCAGTGGTGGTTTTAGCCATTGGCACTGGCCTCTGTGCGGCCAATTTTCTTCACTCCAAAAATTGTTTTTATTCGAAAAATTATTTTACAGGAATTACAATTGCCTATGTTGATTCAACAAGGACACTTGCGCTCCGACAACTGGTCAGCGAAGAACGACATCGTGGTATTTTTTAAAATAAAATTATGTACATTCAATTTTTTACAATTCAATTTTTCAATCTATAGCTTTCATCATTCTAAAGCTCATCTTCTTTGTTATATAAACTTGTTTATTAAATTACCGTAATTGAATTAAATAATAAAGAGTAAATATTTTATCGTATACATTTTCATAGCTACATTTAACTTAAATTCGACGTATCTTGGTTAATAATAAAAAAAAAATCACTTGAATTTTTGTTTGCTCAAAAATATTTGAGCTATACATCTCCACGATTCAACTCAATTGACCAAAATGTGCAACTTTGAATTGATAATTAACAAACAATTGACCCGTGTTCATACCTATGCATTCCTATTTTCAATATTGTGAGTTACGAAGCTTGAGATACGAAAACCTTCCAGTGAGAAAACCGTTCATTAAAGGTATAAAGAACATTTTGAAAGAATATTTAGCTCAAAATATTAAAAATTATAGAAGTTACAAACATTTATTTTCACTGCGCAACCGAACGCTGCAATCAATTGTGCCTCCCCGACGTTTGTGAACAATTCCCGACCGATTTTTCATGTCAACCTATCATGAACAGTCAGTTTTGTTAATAAACACCGCGAGTCTTTTTGGTTAATTGACATTAAATTACCAAAATTATTGGAGGATAAAGTTAAGTCGTAAATAAAAACTGAGACTAGTGAAAACGTGACATAAATGTAATCGTTTTTTAAAATCGTTCTGTAGATGCAAAAAACTACGGTGCTGCATACCGTAAAAAAGCGCTCAATAAACAGCAAAAGGAGAATGATGTTTTGTTAAACACTCCAAAACTTGACCCGTTTTTTTATTGAATGATGTTTCAAACAATACAAGAGGATTTGGTAACTTTGTAAGTTTTGAGATGTGTTTTTCCAACATATTGTTAAAAGTGAAATGTTGTTTAAGAGAATTTGTCTGTACACTGATAAGTAATTCCAGCATTGAAAATGTTTCAAACGAGTGAAAAACTACCTCAGATCAAAAATGACTGAAGATGCGCTTGCTTTGTTGGCAATAGAATCCGAAATTTTAAAATCAATAAACTGTGATGATCTCATTGATCAATTCACAGTCCAAATCAGCAAGATTCAAGAGATTTTAGTTTATTTTGAGTAATGTTAATAATTTTATAATAATAAGTTGTATTAATTGAATAAATGCTTTACAAATTAATTAAAAATTAAACAACTGACAAAAGGGTGGTACAGATAGTGTCCCAGGGGTGCCCCATTTGTAAGTAAATCCGACACTGACAGCAACTATAATTTGATAGTCATCTCCATTAAGGTCCATTTGGGTTTATGAGAATGACTCATTTCTCAAATTTATTTACATTTAAAACATTCCAAAATTAAACAAAGGCAAATTTTGTGATATGCTTCATCAGTATGTTTATCTACCTACAAAAATCCACAATAACATAATTCAATCAACTCAACACTTTTTATTTTGTAGCATTTAAATTGATATTACCTTTGCTGTATGTAATAACTAAATATAGTAAAGTCGCAATTATGTTATATGTAAGTTCTCTATTGTCACTTGGTAACTTTTAAGTTACCAAGTGACAATAGAGAACTAACATATAACATAATTGCGACTTTACTATATAAAGGATTATTTATTCTTCTACAATCTCTTAAATAACATCGCAAGTTTTCACTTTTGATAATTTGTTGAAAATCCCATCTCAAAATATCCCAAGTAACCAAACCCTTGTATGGTTTGAAACACCATTTTTCTAAAATTAATTTATTTATTCCAGCCACTAAAACCATACAACTCGGAAGTCTAACACACATCGTATGCAGTTGCCATTCCCAAAGCAAAGATTTGTAACCAAAATATATGACCTTTTCCATTCTCTATTTAATTGAGAATATTGTTTAGTGATTTAAAGATGATCCTCAGTTAAATTAAACTGGATACATCCTATAAATGAGAGGGTTTCTTTTTCTTCAAAATCTTGCTCTGAACTAATTGGATTATTTGTTTATATAATATTGCTTTCTCAAGCTAATTTGTTTACCAGGAAAGCAAAAGATTTTTATAAATTATTCTGGATGAATTGTGTTCACTGGACCAGCCGGTGTAATTCAGGTTTCTTTTTGATGTTGTTGTTGTTGTTGTTGTTTTGGTTGTTGTTGTTGTTGTTGTTTTACGAGCTTTTCCTTCCATTGCGAACTGGATCGACTACTAGGGAAAATATATTATTTTCCTGTATCACTCAATTTGGAAGATGGCCTGACAGTTTTGTTTATATAGCAGGAAAAATATTAATACCAATTACATCTAAGTTCTGAACAATGAATTTCTATGATAAAATTAATGCATGAAACTAAATTGTTTAAATGTGAATAAACCCTCATCTTTACAAAATATTTCACAAATTCCAAAATATCAGGGTATACTAATATATTGACTCATGTCTGGTCAAATGTGTAATATTATTACCAAATTGGTATATCGTTTTCTTCATATCAAACTTAAGTGTAGCTACATGACATGCCAGGTGTATCTATGCACACACAAACATTAACATGCCGGATTTCACAGAAGATAACCCATCTAAAAAGATGTGTTAAAAGTTTCTTTTTTTTAAAACTTCATGCATTTAAAATTTTTGTTACCTGTAATTTTATAAGTCAATTAATTCTTTTAAAACTTTAATACCATAAAACCTAACAAAATGAGCACATGAGAAAATTATAGTTGACAGATGTTCATTACCTCCCTGTGCATCCAAAAGTATAGCTTTGGTTACATCTGATATCAAAACTGGAAAACATTATTTGATATGTTCCTACCTATATTATAAATAATCCAACCGTATATCGATTCATTGAAAACAAATGAAATACACACCAATGGTACATACCTTTATATTTTGTGCAGCTGCCTGTATATATAATGCTTCAGGAAATGGAAGCATAAATACCACCGGCAGCTTTTTTATAGTTTCAGTTGCAACAAGTATGACATGATTCCCGCTAACGCTGTCACAGACATCATCATCTGTTGTCGAATATTCAATATACCATTCTCTCGCATTGAAATTTACTTTCAAACACTCCACTGCCCTAGTATCTTGAAAAGCGGCTGAAACTAAGTATCTTGGTCTCTTTTGTATTTCTAAAACCATGGAATTAAGAACGTTTTCTGACCGAATTCTGGTAGAATCCGGAACGAAGAGGACGTATTTTGTACATATTAAAGATAATGGATTACCGTTTGTGGAGTCTGTTAAACTCAATTTCAGAGTAACTATTTTCACACGTTCTAGACTGACGTTTGACGTCCGCCAAGTAAAAGGAGGATAAGGAATGGAATCACTTACAATAAGCACACGCAGATTAGGATACAGTGATAGAAATGATTCTACTGTTCCACTAACATCGTTTTCAAAATGTTCAAACTTTCTGACAATTACAGTAAGATTCTCTTCGATCGCTTTAGGTATTTCAGTTATTCCTACAATTCTAACATGATCAACAGACTGTCTCCTCTTCGGCAATGTGACATTCCCTAACATTCTACACATTAACAACAACAACACCACATTCAAAAAAAAAACTAGAAATACCACGTATCTGGACACACGAATGCGCATTCTAATATTAACACATTAATACGAATCCTACAATGTTTTCACTGCAAAAGCAAATTAAGCCACTAAAATCAAATAACCATGTTGTTAGTAACATGTTAACTACATCTCGCATATACCCATTCTTAATACATGCAGCCATGCATCCCTCAGAAAGCAAACACTTCAGGGGTTTAACGAGAAGCTCGCTACCAGCGTTATGCCCCCCGTTAGTGCTGCCCTCGCAATGTCGGCTCGTCAAACTCATTGGGGTACGTGATAGAGTATACCTTGACCAATTATAATCGTACAATACGCTGTGCGCTACAATACTTTTTAATGTAGTACCGTCCTTTTTGTCTAGTTGGGTTGGGCTTTCACGACACAAATGACGTATTAGATTTTATGGCACGCATTTTATGGTACACATTTTATGACGTATTAGACATATCACACATTGAGCCAATCGCAACCAGAGAATTTTGGGGTGGTAGCGGTAAATGGAACAACTGACCACCATTTTCTCGTACCGATCAAATACCCGAGGCGTCACAAGGAAGTTGTTTTGCAATATTTTATTTTTTATATATTTATATTTTTATATATTTATATTTTTTCTCAATCCTTGCAAAAAACGCTATTTTTTGTTTTCAAGTAATATATGGCTTAGTGTAGGGATCACAGAATTTTCAAAACCTGCACATAATTCACTTCCCCATAGCACGTCACACAGTTTTTACGTAAAATAAATAAATAAATAAATTAAAAAATATTAAGTTTGATTATTTAAAAAATATAATGCTGTTACACAAAAAATTAGCGTATGCAACTCTTTTATAATGTTGCTTTATTGCATTCGTACGAATTTGAAAACTCGTTCCTAGCGTCGCTCGTTTTCAAAACATGTACTCATGCTATAAAGCTTAACATTATAAACTTTTTGATTGATTGATTAGTGATTTCGGGCGCGTCAACTACTGAGGTCATTAGTCCCGTACGTGTAGTGCGTGTTTTTCATCAGGAGGTGGCGGTGGTTTTCCCCCACTGGATGGCGAGATCCGGCGCTGACCTACCGGCGACTAGCGGGATTTTACCCAACCAAGCATCTCCCATCAGCGAGGCACCGCCCCAGACGGGACAAGTTCTAAGTCCCCGACCGGTCTCCCGGTGTGTGTGGTAGTGTAGTACATGTTGGTGACATTATAACCTAATTGCATAAACTACTATTAGGATAATCTAGGAAATTTAGAAAACTCGGCCTAGTATAGAAATCAACTCCTATAAAAGAATGTGTCTATTATTTCAATTACATCAAGAAATCAAATATTGAATTATTTTCATTGACTAGAAAAAATAAACAATAAGCGAACACAACTCTATCAAATAATTCTATATTCAATAACATTTGAATCATTTTAAATTTAATATAAATATCCATGAAATAACACATTCAAAATTATCATTTAGTTACTTCAAAAACAGAAATAACAATTAATAAAATCTTAAGATATAGTGTGAAAATATCTTTAATGTACTCGTAGAGTGAAAATACGTTACGCCAACACTAAAACCAATTAATTATTACAAAATAGTTTGACCACCATGGCCTTCATTAATAACAAAAACGCATCTATTAATATGATCCCAACGAAAATTTTAAAGTACATTACACAATTCAGCCAACAAATATTTGTTTCTTACTCCACTATTTAGCAGTAAGAATGTAATAAGGTAACATCTCAGTAACTTTATTGCTATCATTTAGACTATGGTTCTCAACCTGTCGGTATCGACCCCTGGAGGTCGATGAAATTTTTAGAGGTCATTTATGATCAAGAGGTCGATTGAAGATCTATAGCCGAATATCAGCCGGGACTTCATTGGTATAATGAAGATCCCACTGATTACAAAAATATCAATTGAGCTCGATAATTAATTGTTTTCTGATGTAGAGCAACAAAACATGTAATAATAAATTACAAATTGTCTCTTCTTTCGTATAGGTCGTTTATCCTTACCAGTGGCAACTGGTGCCCAAAGAGATTGAAGGTTGCACCTCCATCGAATAACGGAAATGTAATTTCCAAAATTCAGAATATGAATATATAATAAAAATGTAATCAATTCAAGCAAACTAATTAAAACCAAATTAAATAAAAAGTCTATATTGAAACATTACTTGCATAATTTTATTCTTAGTGTCTGTGTCAGGTATATACACCTTCCGCGCACGTGTTTTTTTCTTTGATTTCCACTTGCTAAGTTCGACTCCAGCACATTGCAACACGTTGACACGTTTCACATAAATAAAATTATTTTATTTCGAAAATTTCACTAGCCTGGTATATTTTGTAATAAAGATCCTTCCAAACACACACACGCTCGTATTCCCACCAGCGCTCTCCACTGTAATTGGAAGCTGCAGCAGGCGAAATGTGCATCCACTGTGAGAGACAGAAAGGGACTTCCTTCCAGAACGGCCAACTTTGCATAAAGAATTCATCAAGTGTACATGTTGAATCAATAAATCTAATCTAAAATGAAAACAAATTCTCTAAACATAATAAATTATGCATTAAATACCGTCAAAACTGAACTTGTGTACTTTCAATAACACGCGAAATTAACAATAGATGCTGCTAGTCAAAGACAGAATATTGGTATTCTCCCCTGACTCCTTCGGTCGCCGCGCAGTACTCTACAGCACTCGCCCCATCCATTTGGTTGCGCCATCAAATGTCGCATGTTCTCCTGTTTAAAAAGGGCCTAAGAGTAAATTCACTAAATCCAGTAACAGAGCCAAGAGCGTGGTGCAATAGTTGGCAAGGCATCAGACACCGGAGAGAGAGCGAGTTGGACGATCTTTGGTTTCAAAATGATATATTATACATCGAGGCGCGAGGAGGCGCGAGGAGGCGAAAGGAGGCATTCGACTGAACCGTGAGGGGAATCTGCACCATGAACTGTACATCACTAGAGTGGACTAACATAGTGCTTTAAGGTGAGATGCTCGGGTATTACTATTTTCACTACATTTTTTGCAAATAGTTCTACGCCCTCCTTTACTGCCAATGTGATACTGCGGTGAATAGCTAAGAGTTTTGAAGTGTCTAAAAGCAAATGTTTACATTGGTGTATTACAATTTCGTGCAACATTATTATGATGTTCTATGACAGTTGCTAACAGGGGTCAAGCATCTAGTTAATTTACAATGGGTTACCTCAAAGCTGTCGAGGTTGTTTTTATTCTTCTTTATGGTGTTTAGGCAGAAGTGAGGACTGGAAAAAAGCAGTTTCGTTTTGTGGCCAAGCGGATGAAATATTTTGTCCTGTAAATGCGCTCTTTGTTCACGTTGAAAATAGTATTCCTATTCCTTGTGTTTTCCCTTTCTGGGCAAAGGTTTTGAAAATTGTCATAAGTTCTTCCTTTTGTTAATACCAACTTCCACGGGCAGCAAATGCAAGTTCCAATCATGGTGAAGTATTTCGATTACATGCTTTTGCATATTCCTTCGTACAAAATTACAAATATAATGCAGAAATTCGGTTTGAGCAAACTTACAGTACAAAAAATACGTTTTTCATCTGGTATATCATTACAGTTTGTAGTCTCTCCAGGAAAGATTCAGAGATATCTTGCAGACATGCTGGAACTACAAACTTTGAGCTCTCTGGAGGGTATCGATATCTGACGGGCGCCGTGAGAAACTTGTCGCAGCAAGTCTCCTGCTAACGTTGATTAATAGCATGACATCCACCCGCGAAGCTCCACCTTCTCGTCGCTGACAGTCACTGGTTTATCTTCGCGAATATTCCAAAGGTGAAGTTGAAGATGTGGCAAGGCTGTGTATACGCGAAATTAAACTTAATGGCCTGTGTGTTAAAAGATCTTCAAAAGTCTGTAACGAGAAGGAAAAGCTGGCCCGGAGATCACTAAGGCCGTAGTGTCGTAGTAATATCGGACCGAAGTGTCGCGGGTTCTAGTCCCGCCTTGGGTATGGTTGTAATTGTATTCGCCCTTTTACCTCCTGTCACCACCATTTCGTTTCATCTTCATATTTACAATACCGTTAACTCCAATGGTGGTCGCTAATGACGTAGATGTTGATGCGACCTTAAATACAAAAAAAATAAAAAGAAGGAAGAAATATGAAGTAAATGGTCTGTAACTGGCTAAAAATTAGATGGATTAGATTAGTCAGACAGGAGTTTTTATAATTATGTACACGTAAATCTTAAATCAAGACGTTGGTTTCTACCCAGTGAACTTCACTACACACAAACCACAAGAGGATGAGGAAGAACTAAGACTTTCAAAACCTTAAATATCCTACTTCTACAACCACAGCAAAGGAAGGTTAGTGAGAATAAACAGGATATGCTCGATTTGTTTTTATTCATATCAAGCGTTATTCATGCTTATTTTACTGATCTTCTGGTAGGAACCGGACGATTTCAAGACGATAAAGAAAACTGGATATGTCTCAACTGTAACATTAAATTAATATTTAATCTGTTTTAATAAATCGATATTGCATTCATTTCCAACTTTTCTTAGAACATCTACCGATTTGGCCCACCAACCTCATTTTTATGGTGGTACTCTTTTACATCCCCAATATTCCGCGAAATATGCTTCTTCAGATCATCTTCAGACGATTAAAATCTTATAAGAGAAAAAACACAATTTTTCTGTTTAGCTCCATCCCTGTTTTTATAATAATTAAAATTTAGAGCTCAATATCTCGAAAGGCACTAGTAAAATAACGCCTCCAAATGTCCAAAGTTGTAGAACGCATGACTATGTTGTCGAAGCAAATTGTTGTATCTTGTAGATTGTTCATTATCTAGTCTAGGTATTGCACAAGCGCGGCACAGCTATTACGTAATCCGAAGTGAACGCGCTGAAAAACATAGCTGTGCCCTTCATAAACGAAGCCGGTGTATTTTGATCCCTAGGATGCAACTTCATTTGGTAGTACGCCCGTCTGAAATCGGTTCGCGAAAACCATCCCTTGTTGGCGAACTTCATAAGAATTTCGTCAATTTTTTGTGGTACATACCGAGAAGGAACTGTCACCAAATTCAGATAGCGAGCATCCAAACATAAGCGCAATGTGCCGTTCTGTTTCTTCTCCACAACTATGGGAGTTACATACGTCGTCGTTGCCCTTACTATTCCGTCATTCTTCATTTCTGTAATTTGTTTTGATATTTTCTCTTTGTATACTACCGGGATAGGATAACTGCGCCGTTTGAATGGAGTCTCGTCAGTGATTGGGATCCTAGACACATAACCTTTGACTAGCTCAGGATTCTTCTCGAACACGTTTTTCATGCGGATTAGTAGTCTCGATAGCTTTTTCTTCTGCTCTTTATCGAGGAGTTTTGCTTAACTAACTTTTTATTCAATGATTCTTGATAAATTATTTATGTCCGATGAACAAACATCGAATTCATCAGGATTTTATTTGAATTTTCTTCATCAAATTTCATCTCGGTGTTAATCGTTGCATCTCTGCGACCGATGGGAATCTTTGAGGCTTTTGTATCGATGACTACGTCATTCTCCACGAGAACATCGACACTTAGTATCAGAGCTCAATGTCGTGAGTCCCTTCACGACGAGACATGGCGTGTCATACACCATGTTCTCTATTTTTAAAGGTGCAAATATTTGATTTCTTATCGGGCTCGATTTGTTTCCCACGGCAGTTTGGACGCGTACTTTTAGTTGGCAGTTGAGGGATAATTCCCATTTCCTTTAACGCATTGTAGGCGTCCTCTGCCGTGATGGTTGCCATGGAGCCAGTGCCCACTAAAGCTTTCATCCTTTCGTCATCGCAGCTTATTTCAATCACTGGACAGCGATATGGACACTCGCTTGTAGTCACCAAATTCCATACGGCATTATCAGGTGGGCCCACAGCGATTATTGAAACCTCGTTGTACAACCTGTAGAAGGCTGTTCGATAAGGGGGCCCTGCCCACATCGAACTGTTGCAGTTTCCCGATGTTGATGGTAGTGATTGATCATGTTTCATTGTTGATTCTTCTGGCTCTTTATTTTTACGCGTATTCTGACAGTCGTTCTTGTTTTCCTTTTTCCTTCTTGCTTCGAAGTCCGGCCTCTCGCCTTGTTTCGCGTGTTGTTGTCTTCCACATTTTTTACTTTCCCGTATACGTTGTATATACGGAGTAATGTACGTAGCATAGAGAAAGTTATGTAATGCTGCTCAAGAAAACGGCGGATTTTCGGCGGAAAAAATTCATTGTCGGGCTTTGGCAAAGAAAAAGTGCATAAAACCAGTTGCTAAATTAAGAGAAAAAACCTCTAACACGTGGTGTAGCCAGAATTACGGTTTTTGAGTTCAAGCCGAAAAAACAGTTAGAAGCAAAATGTCCGTCTATCGACACTACTAGCGCCTAAACCGTGCGTAGGATGTTTTTCCAAATTGAAGAATTCCCTATCCATCTGGCTCTAGTTGAAGCATTGAGATTTTGAAACACATTCCTTAAAATTGGGGATACATGAAGCCCCCCGGACATTTTTAAAATTTTCTCAAAAACGGCTCCACATGTTTTCTTTTAATTTCTTGTAAGAATAGAGCATAATACACTTATAAGGGTGGAATACGTCCGATTTTCTCGGTTAACTCTGAATTTTTTAATATTGCAAAAGTTTGAATTTTCGGCGTCTTCCCACTCCTACAAAATTGAAGACAGATTTTTCCTTCAAATGAAATTTGTTGTCCATAAGTAGTTCTTTCATGAAGGTCATGTAAATTCTTTTAAAAATTTTAGTAGTTATCTCGCAATATGGCGTGCAATATTTGCTATTTTAAAAAAATACAACAAAAAGATTATCTCAAAAAGGCTCCAATTTGTTTCTTTAAATTTTTGATAGGGTTAGTGACAAACGAACCCTATACGATGACATGAACGCAATATTGCCCTATTCTTTTGTTTGATCAAAAATTACAAATATGTAATTTTTTTGACTTGTCTCCCACGTCGGTAATATTTACATTAGAGGCGATTTCTTCGTGTTATTGTACTTACTATTACACTGTTTTAAATAACGTCTTATAAAGTTTCTCGAAAACTCAACAGTTTTCTGTTAAAATAAGCTCAAAATTCCGCATTTTCATAAACGCTCAAACTCCATTGTTTCAAAAATGGCTCCAAATGTTCAAACTTCAAACTTGCTCTTCAAACTTTTCCAACTGATAGTGCTCATGGCACTGTTTAATATGAAGTAGTTGATTTTGGTGTATTCTTTTGTTTTTTCAAAAATTACACAAATGTATATTTTTTAAACATGACTCACGCCGTTAATATGCACATTCCCATTGATTTGTATGCATTATTGCATTTGTGAGTCAAAGTGCTTCAAATGACTTGAAGTGTAGTTCTTCGAAATCTCAATAGATACCTGTGAAAAATAGCTTCAAATTTCGCATTTGCAATAATGCTTAATCGCCATTTTCTTAAAAACGGCTTCAAATGTTTCAATGGAAATTTCTATTTTGGACGAGGGTTCACTCATTTTTAATATTCTTGATGTACTTTATTCGATTCTACTATTAGGAAACCGAAAAGTTGAGAAAATGTCAAAAAAATGTACTTTGGGCGACGATAGATGGTAGCTGGCCAGAAAATGGAGCATTACTTTAAAACCAGTCCACACCAAGGAAATTAGAAAAAATTGTTACGAGTTACTGTGCCATTCTGTAGCACCTCTAGTTTCCTTCTTCGTGGCAGTTTGTTCACCTTTCTTCACTGGCGTCACCTCTTCACCTCCCACGCATGCTACGACTATTTGTGGCTGAGCTGAATTTGCAAGTAGCCCGCCGTAATATAATTACTAAACAGGCACTGGAACGATTCGATGTTCCTCGGCGAAATACTTCTGATCAGATATTGAATGCCATACGGGAAACAAAAACAAATAAGTTAACAAACAAATAATCTTAGTGCTTCATCGGTGGTGAACATAATTTAAATGCGGCGATTTTGCCAGTGGCGTAGTCGCGCAGGCTCCCGTACTGTGATGCAATTGTTTCGTGGTAGAATTCTACTTAAGCAATAGTTTTTAAAAACAACAATAGCTAGTTTTCTCACAATCTTAAAATTTCTGTTCGGATCCGCCAAATTCACCAAAAGAGCACAAGTTAAAAAGACACACTTTACGGTCTTATTACTTGAAAACTAGACTATGAAATAGATTCAAACTACTAAAACATAGAAGAGCGTCTTTTCTTTCGATTAATACTATAAAAAGAGCATAAACGGCATGTCGCTCTAACCAGCTAAGTGAACAGTCATTTTAAACTCGAAATCGCCTTGAGGAATTTTATGCGTTTCCTCCTCTCTTGTAGATTTCGCGCGAGGAATCTGTGCACTCGGATGACGTGATAGAGGAGGGAGACTGCTACACTGAATGGCCTCACGAAAACATCGGCTTCCTAGTTTTTCGTCAGACAGCCTCGGCACAAAACATATCATTCAAATTTCTCTAAGAAAGTACACAGGAAAGCCAATAAAACAAATTACTAACGAGGCCAACACAATTTTCTGGACGATTACAGTCTCAAGCTCGTTTCAAGCCCGATGTTTTCTGAACAGCGATTGTAAGACCAGATGGCGCTACTGAGCATGTGCCGTATCTCCCTTCGCGTGTGTCTCGCTCCCTCTTTAACGGTCGAGTGAAAGACATCTCGCGCGAACTCCAGTAAGAATCTATATGACGCAGCGCTGCTACATCCAAAAGAATAAATGTTTTTAACGCAGTCTTACAGCCTGAGGGGAGGAATTCCTTCTGTAAACTGTCATTTCTTGTAGGCTAATTGAATGAGGACAACACTGCACACGAATAAGTCATGTGATTCTCCTGGGCCAGGACGTAGAGACACGATGTAATCTTATCTCCCATCGTAGTAGCACTGTGCGCTGATGGAAGTCCGGGTGAAAGGGCAAATCGACTCTTATTTCAATCCCAAAGTGACGAACAGTGAGATTATTATAAAGAGCATTTTGATGTTCAGTTAGGAAGAGGGATTGCCTAGAAAGAGTGAGTTCTCCTTCAGCTAACTTCACAATTTGATTCGTGAGATGAGAACTTTACAGTACTGTTTTGAGCGTTTTCCTAGGATAGTTTTTTTATTCATGTAGAAATGGGCAAAAGGTTCCCTTATCTTGAAACCTAGCTAGGCCGTTGGTTTAAGGTATCCAAGATAAAATATTGGCGCATTTTTAATTGATCTAACCACTTAGGTGTTAGAGAATTAATATCTAATTACGTGACTTTCTACTTGCTTTCATGTTCTATATGTTTGGCATATATTTTACTCCGTGAATTCTTCAAGTGGTCGACCGGGTTGATCTACTCAAAAAAGTAAGAGGGATAGAAAGGTGCGGTATATATCACAGGTAGACACTTGTGGGGGCACATACAGTTAGTGAAAAAAGTGAGTGGACACTTACGAATCTGTTTTGGGTTTGAGGATACTTTGCAGAGGGATTTAACATACATAAAATAAAACAATCTTGGAAACAAATAAATTCTTCCTATATTTCCCAAAAATAGTTTCACAAAGGCAAACAAATACCTTGGTACTGATGAAAACAAGAAACACAGCACTGAAATGGGGCGCAAAAAGTCTTTGGACACTTATAGTTCTAATAAACACAATTGCTAAAAAAAGATAGGTTAATATTTTGTGAGATTTCCCTTGGCACAAATAACCTCCCAAAATCTCTATGGCATGGAATTTACAAGATTTTGCACAATTTGAGGAGAAATATTAGTCCATTCTTTTCGTAACGCTTTCATCAATTATTTTGTTTGCAATTTTTCTATTTCTTATTTTGTATCTAGAAAACTCCATAAATATGCTATTAGATTTAGGTGCGGGGAGTGAGGTGGAGAGTGTAGTTGTTTTGGTGTATTGTACAATAACCAAAGTTTTGTAATGAAAGCCGTGTGCTAAGGATCTTTGTCCTGTTGAAAAATGAAGGCTTGTTCTAAATTCATTAGAGCAGCGCTGGCTCTTAAATTATTTCTGTCAATGTCATATTGGTTCATTACACCATCTATGGAGTGCAAATTCCCGACTCCACTAGCACTGGTACACCCCTATACTAAGACCAAACCACATCAGTGTCGGAATTAAATTCTGAGGCTGGAAATCTGTGTTCTTTTTCCTCCACACTAGACACCGAGTATTCGTTCCAAAAACGGAGAATTGGCTCTGATCCGAAAAAACGACCTTCCGCCAAAATTCAGCATCAAAATTTACATGTTTCTTGGAAAATTTCAGATGCTCCTTCCTGTTGGTTGAACTTACCCAAACTTTCTTCCGTCCCTGTCAGTCGTGATGTGCATTTCTCCGCCATACATTCCATACGGTGTCCACTGCCAAGGTCGGGGCACTTACTCTTGGGTTTCTCTCGACTGCTTACAGCGTACGACGATCTTCTTGAAACGTGAACACTCCAGGGCTACCATTGCGCGGTTTGATTTACAAGGTTTTTCTCTCTCCAAAACGAGCTATGATCACGTGAACGAACTATGATTGTGAAACTCCGGGCTGTCTAGAAATGTTCCGTATGGATTTGCACTGATTGTGCAATCGGATTGTTAGCTGTCGTTCACGGAGAGTGAATTCCCTTCTTCTGGGCCTATTTTCACAGTCTATGTTGTCGCTACAAAGCTGCAATTGTTACTGGGATCAAGGAAACATTGGAGTGTCGGTTGGAACGGTAGAAAGAATGGTTGAAAATTGCGCAGTACCACATTTTCGGAAATGAAAAGTAGTTATACTAACCTTTTTACTGTACAAACACTTTTTACGCCTGCCACCTACGACATTCTCGTTAACTCTTGCTCTACACACGTCCCTATTAGCAGATACAACTTTTTTTTGTAAATGAAGAGAGCACTCAAGTTACGATACTTTTTTCTTAATTTTCTGACGCCTAAAACTCGAATCAGAGTTATTATTGAGTGAAGAGAACAGGTGTTCATTCACTTTTTAATCTAACTGTACGCTTAAGAGGTTGCTGTAAAGGGCAAAACCTAAATTAGTACTTACCTGTTTTTGGTACGCCAATATCAGTTAACTGATACTGCAATTTGCTTTGCAAATATGCATTTAAAATTCTACTATTGACTTAAAAATTGTTGAGAATTTTTTGTGAAAAAATCGGCGCTTTTCTCCGCAATATTGTAATACTTTCTCTAAACCACGTATATGAGAAACTAAAAATAAAATACTGTGTATTATTCCATATTTATTTTGAGATAACCGTTTTTGGAATGCAAAAATGAGCCAATTGGTTTGGATTTATTACATTTACTCATCAAATAAACTTTACAACGGGCTAACTCTTATCTAATGAAACTTTGGAATAAAAATAAGATTTTTAGGATATTAACCACATACATAAACAGTTCTTCAAACGTGGAGTTAACTGGTTTTGGCATGTTACCCCAGAATTTTCACAACGAAAAGTTTGAAGATAATGATTTGGAACGTTGTTTTCTAATAGAGAACTTAAGGAAGTGTTAATGCCAAAACATAACCGTCTCTTTCTTAGCTCCTCCACTAAAACACAGACCTCCCAGAACTTAAGGAGGAGCTTATTCGTCAAACCTACTTTATTAATTTGGCATATTACAGGGCAAAAGAAAAACTGAAAATAAAAAAAGCGATAGACCTATTTACTGTAACTAAAATTGCAAACAAAAGTACAGCAATAGAGTGAAAGTACCTAACTGAAGTGTGTCGGGAGAAGTCAAATAAATGGGATCAATATACACATAAGTCAAACACATTTTTATTTGTTGTACACACAAATATACAAGGGTTTGATATTGCCTCGTGAAAAACCACATAAGTCAAAAATATAAGTACTATCTTTAATCAGTTTGTGCAGGTCCACTTAAGAATTGATCTCTTCTTCCTGGTTTCTGTTGCTTTTCCTAAAAAATAGTCTAAACTGACTTATGTGCTTATTCAACCGGTCATGCCTTACACATTTATATCACATACATTCATGCTTCTATGAAACACACATTAGGCTTGTTTATAAAATATACCCTAAAATTAAATACAAATAACAGTAGTAATACAACTTATATCAATTTGTGTCTATCAATTTAAACGAATAATAGCACGATATTTAATTAAATTCATTAATCGTTTACATTCAATAATAATGCTGTTACAAACTTTTTTCGTCTACTATCTTACATCGAAGGGCAAAGGGTAGGGCAAAGATAGTATATCACAGACGGTAAGTAACAACAAATTTCCATTTATTGTTTTCGAAAATTAATGTGCTTGATCTGAAAAAACGTAGTAAAAAGTAAAAGTTTTGAGAACTGACATAGAAATCGAATTTTTCAGAACAATACCGATAATGGCACAATCATGCTGTCGACAGCCAGTGGCTATTCCAATATTTATTTAGAAGTAAGAACTTTTAAAACTACATTATTTCGGATATTAATATTTCTGCAACACCGACTGTGGAGAGTAAAACAATTTTTATAGTCACACAACAGCACATGTCAATGTTTATTCCAGTAGTACGATGGCTCTTGTGAGGTCGTACTATTTATGACTACTAGTAATATCTAGCCTGTCGATATTTGTTATGGATGCACCGTCTCTCGCGTCCTAGTTTCCTTTGTCTTTCTTATTGTCTTCATTTGATCATCTTCCACTAATTACCTTCTGAACTAGGTCTTTCCAGTATTTATTTCATTACTACAAACTTTAAATAATCATGTATAGACATTTAACATCCATATTTTATCATGAATTCTTAATGAAAATTAAAATTTAGAATTCCCACCTAGAATTAAGAAGTTCTGTTAATTTTTGTGTTTTAAATGTACGAAATAATTGTGAATATTTCCTTACAAAATAAATTCATTTACTGTACTTTTACTTTCACCTCCTTACTTATATAAGATTCTTGCCTTACTCCGGCTTAATCATCTGTTCTAAACTACAGTGTGTGCAATTTTACAAGTTTGTGATATAAATGTTTCTATCTCAAGAACGTATTTATTGATGGAATACATTTTGACAACATACAATTATCTCAATATGCATACTTTTAGGTTTTTAAAATTAAATATTTAAATTTATAAGCAACACCGATACAATTTAAAACAATGTATTAATTTTTTACATACTAGGCTGTGAACATGGAATAGCGGAATTAACATTAATTTGTTTACCTGTGCAAAAATTTGGACTTTCTAATTATTAGGACTTGAGGAGGTGATAATAGAAGGAATGTTCCAAAATTAAGTATTTTTGAAATTATGAAAAATTATGTCTTCTCGACCATGTTATGCTTTTACTAATGCAATTTACTGAAAGAGCCCATATGAACTTGCCATAGTGATGAAAGACTCAAACTTTCAGAAACTGATTTTTTAAGAACGGTACTATATAACGGGCAACTGAAAACGGTTTGTCAAAGCAAGATCATTGCTTGTTGCTTTGCGCTTTAGAGAGCAAAATATTACATTCGGAAACATGGTTGATGATTAAAACTGGGCTGAAACTGATTTCGCATTCTCGAGATTTTTGCTGCAGTATATAGTGGAAAATAAATTAACCGTATGCCCATTTTCTACGTTCCCAGCGTTATTTGTAATGTGGAATTTACACTTTAGCACATCATGCTACTAAATCTAGAATTTTATTTCATTTCCATACGTTTCCATTCGTGTAGAGTGAAGCGTATACACAAGGAACATTTTACAAGGGCTAGCCGAGCGAGTGATGGGCAGGTGGGGTTATCATTGTACTTCGTTACAACTGAGTTTGATAAAATTATATTCATGTAGAAGAAAATCATTGAGTCATGTGCGCCTTCAACACGTGACTGATTTGACATTGACATATTTCAATTTGGGGTGAGCTCGTAACCATTGTAATGTGTATACTCTTTCCATTCAGAAACTAAACTATGGAACAATCTTACAAAAAATAATAATTAAGTGATAAAGTGAAGTTCACTTTTGTGGAACCTAAATTTTCCGTTCGTAACACCGACGTGTTACACGAATTTGCCAATGATGACGCACGGCAAAGCACAGCAATGTGTATCATTTAATCGAACTCTTGGCCGATTAACGTGATCATATACATCACGTATAACTAAATACTCAGTCTTCTCCTACGCAGCCATTTACAATTCATTTTTAAGTAGAGAACAACAAAAACCGCCAGATACAAAATGAAGGCAATAAAATATATTTAAAAAATAGTTTTTAAAGATGAAGCAAACATACAATTAAAATATATTATAAAATAATCTATAGGAATTTTGTGTGAATGTATCAATATTCATTTCTTTTACGTTTTATTTTTCATTTGCTCTACTGCAGTGACCTGAATTACCGGTACTGTACAGCCACAACACAGGTCTTCTTGGAGTTTTTTAATCATATAAATTTGAATTAATTCAAGAACGAAGGCCAGTATCTGACCAAAACGGCTGTGACATGACGGCAGGTGGATCGTGGGAAGCTACAAGACGCCTGTAATCTGCGAAGAATAGGCTTGTATTTGAAGATGCTGTTAATACGACATGGTGGTTGCCGCCAGCCGAGGGGCCAGTGACGTGGCTTGGTGGCGAGCCCCCTCCTACAGTGGCGGAGCCGACGCGGGACGGTATGGTATCGGGTGACATACAAATACAAAATCGCATTCGCGTCGGCGGATATTCATTTTGGAAACCTGTCGCTAGGTACAGAATGTACGCCCGAGGTGGAGCGTATCGTGCTTGCACGGTGGAACAACCGAATTCTCGGGAACCGGTCATAGAAGTGGCCTTGTGGGACAATCAACCACGTAAGTGACACGATATAAGGATGCACTTGTGAGGCGAGGCCTCCATTTGTATTAGTATTGGATACGGGAGTTATACAATCGCGGCTTACAAACGGGGTCAGATACTGAAGAGTTGTAAGTAGTAAATATTTCTAAAGAAACAGTATTGACCAACATCATCTGTGTAGTATGGCTCTTCTAACCACGACATCACAATATTCTTGTCCTTTAAGCTTATCATGAAAATTACGTCCAAATAATTCCCGTTGAAGCGAAAGATACTGAGGGAGAACGAGCACCGTCTCTTGCCGCCTCAGTCTGGTGAAAGTGATCGGCGAGATCACATCGCATCACCAGGAGCAAAATCTAAGAAAATCACGGAGCTAAACCTCGTTTTCAACCTTATTACCATGATTAATTTTGGACTTCCAATGATTTTTTAAGTAAACAAAAATGCTGCATTTCTCCTTAATGACCAACTCAAAGAGCACTCTTTCATTTATCTCTCAAAGTAGCTGGCGGGGATCATTTTGAAAGTTTTTTGTCATGGTACTTATCTGTCCTAACAGTTATGATTTTGTTCACTGCGTTGTTTTGTAGCTTGTTTTTCGGCGTACTATTGTGACATTCTGATAACTTTCGTGAGGTGAATCATTTACACTTTCGCCGATAATTAAGTTAAGCTTTGAAGAAAAATGAGTTATTTATATTAAAGATAGGAATGAAATTTCTCTCTAACAGTTTATTCATAAAATATAGTGTGAAAATTATAATCAAATGTATTTATTTAAAAGTATGTTAATAGTTAATACATTTAAAATTGGAGTAATTAATTAAAACTGCATTACAACTTTCTCGTATTTAGTACTATTGAATATCAATGTCTAGAGAATGAGCGGCGTATGTTCGTAGGCTTTGTAGTTCACACGAAGCTGCTTCCCAAATGCGTCTGTGGTGGAGTATTGAGATTGAGTAGAATGAATAGGTACCTGTCGGCCCCGCGGGCGGGATTCGGGTTTCGGCCTTGTGTCGTAGTACCACACATTACGTTCTGGCGGAAAATTGAAATCTATCGCCCGGGTGCCCAAATTTTCGACGTCACTCACGTCGTTAACGCTAAAGTGAGTGCTGTGAGCAGAGAGGTTGGCGCCTCCGAGTCTCTTGAGGTAACAGGCCCCAGTGAAGCTCTAGGATTCGTCGTGCCAATGCCCGCTACTCGTAGGTTGTTGAGGAGGGGCATGTCCAGGCCCGTGCGTGGTGCTTTCGGCTCCGATACCAACCTGGGAAGTTGGTTCCAAGCTGACGGAGCGGTCCTACCTAGGCTAAAATGGGGCAACTCTGAATAGAGCGTTCGGCGTATCCAGACGGTAGCCTGGCGGCGTACGGTGCGATCTGGCGGGAGGGGATACCTACACGCCAAGGTGCCCGCTTTGGGAGCGTTGAAATCTCCTAATACATAAAAACATAAAAGTGCCTGTCACAATTTACTCACATTGGAAGATAGTCTGGACACAGAGTTTTGCTGACAGACCTATTTACTTAAATATCTAGAAATAAAATCTTAGAATCATACAATTTGAATGTTTTAATTCTTAAGTAATAAAATTTTATTACGACAGTTTCTAGGAATAATCTTTTTTCCCGCATCTCCAGACTAAAAGGAACATAACAAAAGAAATTAGTGAACATTGAACTTGATACCGACGTTAAAATGCAATGAGAAAACGTGATACAAATATAATAAAATAGTAGCATTCAATATAAAACAATGTGGAGACTCAACTCTTTCAAAAAACAAAAGATAGTTACTATTGACAAGAAAAGTTCCAAATATTTATTTATAGACAGTCAAATTATAACATTTTATTATTTCATATTAAAACATACATCGTTTACAAGAACTTGTTTCTTGTAAACGATGTATGTTTTTAATATGAAATAATAAAATTTTATAATTTGAATGTCTATAAATAAATATTTGGAACTTTTCTTGTCAATCGTTACTAACAGACAGCCTATCGCTAGCTTCTATAAAAGATAGTTACTATATTAAAATAAATATGAACGCCAGTCAGTGCAAAAGCACTTTGACCAAGGAAACATTTAAGCACTTTAAACAGGCACCATTTACATGTTAAAATTTCACATTTCTATCCATGAATTGGGATCTTTATAATGTTGTACAAGGTGTTGGAAGTCAAAACCATAAAGAGTTTATATTGCTTAAACCTGTTACGTAGTCCACTATGTCTTATCACAGTTTTAATTTAAATTTAAGTGTCATTTTTGAGTAATTTTACGTCTTTGTAGCTTTATCTGCCAATACCCAGAACACCATAATACTTAATAAAGATCCCAATTCATGAATTGAAACATTACCAAAATTTAAAATGTAAACGGTGGGCAGGGGATTAATATCTGTTTAATAAAAAGTCAACAAAATCCATTTTGAAATGTAAAAGCGGAGATCAATAAATGTCGAGATATTAAATAAATTAAAAAGAGGTTTCATAAAAGAAAGAGACATTATGATAGAGGTACCTTTGACAATAATGTTTCTGCCCGATATATATTGCTGCAAAATGGAATAGGCTAATGTAATCGACTGCTAACTAAACTGAATAATGTAGATAATGTCGATTAAAGGTTTTCTCAAGACAATAGAAAAGTTATTTTACGCCTTATTCGGAAATATTTATCAGCGGATCCTTATATTCTCAGTGCATAAGACAATTGACACGTCTCAAAATACATTATTTGCCTTAATTAAGTGAATAAGTGTTTACAAGAAAGTATTTTCTTTCGAGTAAAATTCATGAAGTTAACAGGCACATAGAGTGGAATATTTTGCTTTTAATAGCAAAATAAAGGGCTCCGTTCTGTTGAAAACCGTTCTTCTGAAAAGTTTTTGAAAGAAATTTTTTAAATTGTGCCAATTTTCTTGTTCACCGCTATTTAAATCGTGATGTATCGTAATTCAGACAACTAACAAACCTACTTGGAATGCTCTAATTACTGATTTTCTTTCATACTCCACAATTTACAAATATATTCTTTTGTCAGTCACTAACAGTTATTTTTGTTACCAAGTATGTTTTGTTGTCAGTGTCATCTTGTTTCTCAGCTGCGTTATATTCTTTCGATATTAAATTTGTTTTATATCTGTTTGATACATAATTCAATAGTGTCTTTAAGGAAGTACAGATTTGATGAATGTGTAACAATTGTTTTACAATCGTTTTTCTGGAGTTATATTGTAGCAAAACTAAGCATGTTGTTAGGAGATCAATAACAGTTGCCACATATTTATAGAAAAATCGATTATGATAAAGATATAATATGTGCTCCGCTGTTATGTTACAGCCGTGTAATATGTAGTGGAGAACATTTTGGGGAAAATATTTGTATAGTATCTCTATCCTAAATGCAAATATTAATTTCATTATATCATAGAACAATTTAGTCTTAAAATTGAAGTAGCATATGATGGTCACAAAAATAATCCATCACTATTTCCATAAGTTTCACAATTTCACGACATAGACGAAAGATTACCAGCCAAATTGTTGTTTTT